>RXPK01001248.1:0-78121 GCA_004143645.1 Protaetia brevitarsis | reverse complement strand
TTCTTTTCTTGCGAGGTACTCTCACTTTGGAAGTGGAAGGCTTCTGCTGAGGTCCTGCTCCAATTCCTGTTTATTAGCGGTGTCGTCCCGCTAATAAACGTCCTTCCTCCATGGCTGATCCCACGAGTAGCTAGGGAAGAAAAGGTCCACCTCCACAGAGCCCCGTATGCAGAGGTAAGGCTAAATACAATGGGGTGCGCCAGGTGCCCCAAGGTTGGACTAGTAGACCGGTCTTCTATCCAGCCACGCATCCCATCAGCCTAGTCCGCCACCTTAGGATTTAGGTTTTTGTTGGGGTTGTCTCCTCTCGGTGCGTGCAGTTAAGTCAAAACCCCCCATCCTTTTCGGGACCTGGTTTAACAGTTGGGCTTTCGGTACCCGAAAGCAACAACTAACATCGTTGTAGAACCCTGTGCAAGCCCTTAGCCACGACACGACAGCTCGAGCGAGGAGGGAGTGGTTCACGGCAACGGTCTTCATTCACCCTGCTCCGGTTTTAAGGAGAGAGGAGGAACTTATAGCCGCCACTAACCATCTCGTCTTGAGCGAACCCTGACTACATGGCCTTTTCCCCTATCCACCACCTCGGGGACGCGCCTGGTAGGTACTCCCAATCCCCATTGTTTTACATTAGTCGTCTATCGCTCTTGGAAGTTGCAACATGTACTACGAAAAAGTATAACTGTTTCCTGGATTTTAACAATTTATTTGAGATACTTCTGGTGATCTAATTTCTTTTAACCACCGTCATTACAAGAACGAAAGATTAAATTATGTTTTAAAACTAAAAGAAAAGAAATTAACTCTTCGGCTGAAAAACGGTAATAACCCCCTTAAACATGTCCATTGAGTCTCATCAAATGTGCTTGCATATCGCATATCGGGGATCGTAAATAAAATTATCAATGCGCAACGTAAAAGCCTGCACCAAAAGTAATGAGAACTTTAGGTGCCAATAAAATCTCGAAAATTTCAGTTTTACCCGCTGCTTGTCAGTGATAAATTTCTCTCGATTTTAAGGCCTCGACTTCCTGACGTATTAGTGGCACTTTACCGGCTATTAAATGATTAACGCCCGATGGGAAATAACACGGCTCCTCTCTAACTGTACACGACGTTTCAGCCCGCAATCCATACTTAACGTCGGATAGCGGAAAGCACGTACCCGTTCAGAGAATACGAATGCAAGTACTAATTATCTGCATGTGAAATATTGGGTCGAGTGTGATAGAGTAGTTTTCATATAAACGGGCCAGGAGGAGGTGTGCGAAACGATAAATTACTTGTCGTACACCGTAGTAGAGAATGGTCCGAGTCTCGGTACTTGACTACAGACACTACGGAATGCAGTATTGAATTACGTACTCACAAAAGTTTATATAGTAAATTAAGATCGCAGCTCTAGCTGTACCGCTCGCTGTGGTGTAATTTGATTCTATAAATATCGAAATCGCTTTTGTAATAAATACATCAGATAAAGTACACCTCTTGTGTATTCGTACTTCCTCGTTGAATGGCGATAAAAATTTGTTCTACGCAGTAAAAAAAAATCTGTAAAATTACATAGGATTCCGTAAAATATTATGACATATAGGTACTCAGCGACATTAGAAGTATTACAACCAGAAGGAATAATTTGTTCAACTTGAATTTTTAGCATCACAATGACTATATTTAAAGCAAGCGAATATACTGCAATGACGGTAATGTGTTTGTGTCGTGTGGTCAGAAGAAGGTAGAGGAACACGAAGAAGACCAACTGGTCAACCCAGGTGTGCCACAAAGCATCAAGATAGGCGCTTTAGACAACTAGTCCTTGGAGACCGTTTTGCTGCTACCCTTCAAATCGCTGACCAATGGTTTGGAGAAGAAGGTAGACTTGTTACTATGCGTATCGAGTCTTTGGACTTTTTTCATACCGTCCACGGTTACCCAAGTAACACATTTAGTCGCCATGACGTATTTGTTACCTTGAAGGTTTCCACAAAGTAAAAATTACTACTAGCTGTTATGTTCTAATTACGTGATATATCCGTAACTACCACCAAAATGGGGAACAAATATTAGGTTCTAATTACGTTATGGCGACGTAATCGTTACTTATATAGGACGTAATAGTTACGTAGTCATGACGTGGTGGATAGTAGCTGCTACGTAGGTAGAACGTTCCGAAAAAGTAATTTTTGTTTTATATGGCATTGCCATTCATTGTTACTGTTCTTTTTTCTTCTTTATACCTTTTTATAACATATTCACTCTAACTTTGTTAGAATGTATAATATAATGGTCCATGTGTATATAAAATAAGTATATCTGTTAGACCACTTATTGAATCGTGAATTTTGTATCACTGACGACATGAAATTAAAAACGTATACCATTTTACTGGTAAATATTAATGTGAAAGCTTTTAAAAATAAGCTCGCCTCAAATGCTATGAAGTGTAATTGATGAAAATGATAAGTGTTAGCAACGCTTTTTTTTTTATTCAGCATGTGGGTCAAGAAATATAGTACGTTACTCTGTTTTTATTAAGTAAAAATATGAATAGTGAAATGAAAATTTGGATCTATGTTGAGTTAGAATCTTGTTTATTTCATATATTGTTCCATGACAATTGTAGTGTAATGGCGCATCCATTTTATTTCGCTTGGCATTTACGTTTTCGTATTCAAAGTAATATATATTAGAAGTGTATAACTCTGAAGTGATATTTACTAGATGGTAGTAGTTGATACTATCCATTATCGTAAATATTACGTGACCATCTCTTATTAAATCTACTTTCTAGTTGTATGTGTTACTATAAGGTAATTAAATTCACTTTGAAGTAATATAGTGGAACTTGAAACCAACTGAATTCACCTTCAAGTTCCGTGTGTAACTTTTAGCTTCTCTATAACCTCAAAGTTACATTAACTAGTGATTGACCTATTAACGACGGCACAATACTGATGCAACATGTTCATTCAACTCAAACTTCTTTCTTGAGACGGCACTCATCTTATAGAGACCAAGTTTTTATTAAAGTATGTAAAAATATTTAGATACCTACCCACTAGAGTTTAACAGACGAGATAGAGACCTATTACTTATATATACGTTTACAAGCTGCAGTAATAGAAAATAAGATCAGGTCGTTGTAAGGAACAATATGAGTAGGGGGGCTATGGGGCTCCTCAATCACTTTCAAGGTCGTTCGTCCACCAGGTCCCCTCCAACTCCACGATTGCGATCGCGACCGCGGATCGCTTTGATTCGCGATTTTATTCGCGAGTTTTAATTTAATTGTGCTTTAATTTGCAGTTTTTGATTACAATAAAGCTTCACCTACGATGATGACGTCCACTGTAACGGTAGATGTGGAGAGCTTTTCTTTGAGGGGTGAGGGGGTATCACAATATGCAACCCGCGAATTATTTTAAGGCCGTGGTCGCGACCGCGAATCATTTTGATTCGCTGTTTAATTCGCGGACTCCAGAGCGCTTTCACATCTACATCCTAATTTAATTCGCAGTTTTTGATTGCAATAAACCTGTGATACACATATGGAGAGCTTTGACTTAGGGGTAAGGGGTATCACGATCTCTAGTGCGCGAATTATTTTATTCACAGTTTAATTAGCGGTTTTGATCGCAATAAAGCTTCACCCACGGTGCTGACGTTCCTACATGTGGAGAGCTTTTATTTGGGAGGTGAAGGGGGATATCACGATTTCTAATCCGCGAATTATTTTAATTCACGATTGAATTCTGACGGAGTTCGTTTAACTTTCACCTTATTTCGAAGTGAATTCTGTCCGCAATTACTTTTTGTCTTTTTCTTTCAAAGAATTTTAGGAATTCTAATTGATTCTAATACAACGACTTTCTCATCGTGACTATGTGGAGTACGCATTCTTTCAAAAATTTACAGCAGAAATTTTGCATAGAGATACCGTTGTTGTACTAAACATGGCATATGACCTCGCATTGTCTAAATATTTTTAATTCATGAAACAGGGACTGTGACGTTATTGTTATTCTTTAGCTTCCATTCTGTATTAATTAACAACTCAACACATATGTGTACCTACCTGTGACGTAGTTTTTTTCACATTTTTCGAAGTAAATTTCTTTCAAAAAATGTTAAAAATTTTCCCTCATTAAGAAACTGCGCGATTTCTAATCCGCGAATTATTTTAAAGCACGATTGAATTCTAATGTTATTCGTTTAACTTTCACCTTCTTTCGATGTGAATTCTGTCCACAATTACTTTTGTCTTTTTCTTTCAAAGAATTTTAGGAATTCTAATTGATTCTAATACAACGACTTTCTCATCATGAGCATGTGGAGTACACATTCTTTCAAAAACTTTAGTTTATGATTCTGACTATTATAGGTGCTTTCTTTTGGCTGCATAACCTGTAATTCTTGGAATTGAATAACGGAATATAAACGTACTTCGTCTTCAGTTATGCCCTCATTCTCTACTTATTGAGAGAGTATACTGCATGTAGTAGTATATCTGTGAGTTATCTTTTTGTGAATGTGTGACTGTTTTTCTCATTACTCAAGAATGGCGTGTGAGTTAGCAACAAGATGGTAGCAACCATGGGACGTGTTAAAAGCACCGTTCGAAGAGTGATGATGTAACTTCGTTCATCAACAGTTGTTCGAAAAAGCATTCGAACCTTAAATTTAGCACTAAAAAAGACTAATAGTATTGGGAAAAAGTAAGTATACAATTTTTATTACTTTGTTATTACAATTTACTCTTATTCGTTATTATATAGGCAAATTTAACTTCTGCTATCGGGAAACTGATGGGGTACGTACTTACCTCAAAACATTGATGGTACAAGGAGCGGAAAGGTGAAAAAAAGTGACCGTATTCGATGGCATGATGTAAAGTCTGCATTCCAAAGTCGTATCCGAAGGGCTGCATTACTAATTTACGTCATATCGATCCAATAACGTTTTTAGACGATTCAAAAGGAATGTTCGTGAGACGTATAAGAATGAGCTCAAGAAAGAGCCGTTTTTAAAAGTTAATACAACATTTAGCGGAAATTTAAACTCGGGGACGTGAAGAATTTAAATTTTTAACACGAAAAATGAAATTATTAATGCAGACACCGATTTGGATACGTGGTATGTTGAATACATCGAAACGTAATTTTACGTGATCTCGAAGAATTTCAAGTAAGTTACACACACAATATATAATAGTAGTAGTAAATACTAAGTAAAATCTCTTTATCTTAGGAAAGGGATAGCGGGTGGACGTTGTTAGCAGTAGTGGATCTGGCGGTGAATATTAATAAATATACACCACAACGAGTCGGGTCCTATTTACCTTACCACCAGCAATTCAACGTAAGAAAGCCTGCGTTAACGTCAGGAATATGTATGACGATGCATGTTTTGCATGGGCCATTGTGTCAGCTCTATACCCCACCCAAACCAATGTCGATCGAACCAGCAGCTACCCCTACTACATGGAAGTGTTGAATCTTGAAGGTATCAGCTTCCCCATCCAACGCTCTGACATTAAGAAATTCGAGAAGCTGAACAACATAAGTATTAATGTGTATGTGCTAGATAAGAAATTGAGATGTTCACCGAACCGCCTTACCAAAAATGTCGTTGAGAGGCATGTGAATCTGCTTTAGTACAAGACCCAAACGACCACACTGTCCACTACGTGTGGATAAAAAATTTAGCAGATTGGTGACAAAACAGTTAAGCATGCATAAAAGTAAGAAGTTTTTCTGTGATCGGTGTTTACACTATTTTTATTCTGAAAATAAACTGAAAAAACATGGTCTAGAGTGCTGTAAAGTGAATGACTATAAAGTTTCATTTCCGGATGAAAAAGTTATTAAATTCAAAAACTTTAAAAACAAATTGACGGCCCCTTTCGCAATATACGCGGACTTTGAGTGTCTACTGTGTCCCAATAACGACCACAGACGTACTCACAAACATGTGCCATATAGTACGGGTTATTATTTTAGGTGTTCTTATGACAATGAACTTTCTTATTATCGTAGTTTTAGAGACGTTACTTGTGTGCAGTGGTTTGTGCAAGAACTACAGCAACTCGCGGAAGACGTTGAAACTGTACATTGGTGCGCTGTTCCTATGGACAAATTAAGTGATGAACAATATTCCCTGTATTATAGAGCTACAAAGTGTCATATCTGTGATCGTCCTCTCGGACAAGACAGAGTGCGCGATCACTGCCATTTAACGGGGAAGTTTCGTGGACCGGCACACGCCCAGTGTAATTTAGAGTTCCAAATAACGAAAACATTCCCATTATTTTCATAATCTCTCCGGCTATGACGGGCATTTGTTAGTGGAGGAATTGGCGAGAACAGGTAATCTGCAAGTACTTCCCAACAACACTGAGCAATATATTTCTATGACGTATTCTTTCGAAAATAGCGAGGTAAAATTTAAATTCATAGACTCTTTTCGATTCATGGCTTCCTCGTTGGATAAATTAGCGTCTTATTTGGAGGAATATCCTATACTAGAGAGCCAATTTAATAGAGACGTTAATTTATTGAAACGAAAAGGCGTGTTTCCATATTGTTATGTAAGTTGTTGGGAAAAATTGCAAGATACCCATCTACCACCGATTGAGGCTTTTTATAGCGATCTAACAAATACTTCTATTACCGAAAGGGATTATATGCACGCGCAAAGGGTTTGGCAAGAATTCAAGTGCCTGAATTTAGGGGAATATTCCGACCTGTATCTGAAAACTGACGTTCTATTGCTAGCCGATGTTTTCGAAAATTTCAGGAAAAATTGCATGCATAATTACGGTTTGGACGCCGCACATTATTATACGGCCCCCGGATTAGCATGGGACGTTATGTTGAAGACAACAGGTGTGGAATTAGATACACTTCAGGATGTAGACATGTTGTTGTTTATTGAAAAGGGCATACGAGGCGGCATGACACAATGTTCAGCTAGGTATGCTAAAGCCAATAATCAATACATGTCTGACCATGATCCGACAGCTCAGAATATATTTTTAATGTATTATGACATTAATGCAATGTATTCCTGGGCAATGTCACAATACCTCCCGTACGGAGGATTGAAATGGGTTGATGATTGTGAAAACGTCAATTTTAATATACCTGACGATAACACAATCGGATACATCCTGGAAGTGGATTTGGAATACCCCGAAAATATCCATGACCGTCAGAGCGACTTGCCTATGGCTCCTGAGAAAGGAAAACCTCTGGGCAATAGGCAGGAAAAGATGTTAGCGACGTTGCGAAAGAAAGAAAACTATGTTCTTCATTATCGCAACCTGAAGCAATATCTATCTGAGGGCATTGTCTTATCAAAAATTCATAGAGTCTTGAAGTTTAACCAATCAAATTGGTTAAATTCATACATCGAATTAAATACAATTCTGAGACAAAACGCTAAAAACGATTTTGAAAAGAATTTATTTAAATTGATGAATAATGCAGTTTTTGGAAAGACAATGGAGAATGTGCGGTTGCGACGTGATATAAAAGTAGTGGGAAAATGGGAGGGTAGATATGGCGCGGAGGCACTAATTAGCAAACCTAATTTTAAGACTAGAACTATATTTAATGAAAATTTAGTGGCTATTGAATTGAATAGGACGGAAGTGGTGTTCGATAAACCGATTTATGTGGGTATGTGCGTACTTGACATTTCAAAAACAATATTGTACGAATTTCATTACAGCCACATGAAAAACGTTTATGGTGATAAGTGTAAGTTGTGCTACACGGACACAGACTCTCTCATATACGCGATAGAGACGGCAGATGTTTATGAGGACATGAAACGGAACATTAATCGTTTTGACACCAGTGATTACTCCTCAGACAATGTATATAATATTCCGCGTGTAAATAAAAAAGTACCTGGATTAATGAAGGATGAAGGTGCCGGTAAATTACTGTTGGAATTTGTGGGCCTGCGTGCAAAAATGTATGCTTGTAAATACCAAGACTCCAACATTATAAAGAAGGCCAAGGGAGTACAGGGGAGTGTTCTCAAACAACAAATAATGTTTGAAGATTATGTGAAGTGTTTATTGCAAGATAATGAAATGCAACATAATCAGCGTAGTATACGATCATTTAACCATACCTTGTATACAACCAATCAAACAAAGATCACTCTCAGCCCCTACGACGACAAGCGTTTTCGAGTGCCTGGATTTACCGACACCCTACCTTGGGGACATTATTCCGTACCGCAATAGGAAAGTACCCCCCCACTACCATGACTACTGCTTTTCAACATGAATTGGCAACAAACAATTAGTTTAAGACAAGTAAGTGTTTAGTGCAGACGTGCAACATAAAATGGAATTAAGTAATATATGAAATTTTGAACTAAGAATAATATATTAATATTTATTTTCTTCCTAGATACATACAACGAATTTATCGATAAGGCATTAAACATGCAAGAAAAATCAATCGCTGCAGAGAAACAGCTAGTCGGACAGTCAACCTATCTGCTCAACAGAAGCGGTTCCAAGTGGATTATTGTGGGTCTTAGTCCAGCTGCAGGGTTCGTGCCAATCATCCAGATAAGATCGTGCACATCCTGCATATTCTTCACAAATCGAAGAATGGAGTGAATTTTGCCAGAAAGAAGGATATACCCCTAATCATAAAATTGAAGCTAGCATGTATAGGGACATTAGTGTTATAAGACTAAAGAGCCGACATCATGATATTGTTTTATCAGCCGAAACATATAATAATCTTTTTAATTTACAACAATTAATTAATAAAAAAATTAATTTGTTGGTAAATGTTGATTTTGTAACATTTATAAATCAGTATTAAATTCATGTATAAAATTAGAAGGTGATTTGTACACTAATATCTTAGCTTTATTATCCGCATACACTAATTCTTATAAATGCGTTGTACTTGTTGGAAGCATTGCACATATGTTTCAACACTATCTCTTATGATTTTGAAGTGATGAAGATCGGTGAAAATTAAAAAATTATTATGCTCAAATATATATGTGTGTTTTATTTCAAAAAAGAAATTATAATAAATTTGTCAACATGATTACAATATATTATTTTTATCAATCCAACTGTTGTGTGAATTGTCAAATCCAAGCCACTTAACATAACATTTGTTTCCTTTTGTTCGCAACACCTTTTCAACGAGATAAACGTCTTCATGTTTGTCTTCTGCAATTCTGGTTCGTAAAAACATCCTAGAATTGCTCTTCCTTTCATATCCTCCAATAGATATGTAGCTGGGTAGTTACTTGCACTTTGGCTTTTTTAAAAAGTTCACTACTCCATTAGCCATATACCCCTTCTGAAATACTCCCTTATACTTGCTGATTCGAACAGTATCACCAAGTTTAAATTTATTTCTCCCTTTGACTTTAATATTGCTGTAAACGGTAGATAGAAGATATTGTTCATTCTTTCTTGTGACATCACACGGGTTCATTTTAATCGTTCTATGTTTTGTTTCGTTATATTTGCTAGCTACTTCCTGTAAAATATCAATCCATTGTAGGACCCCCTCAAACTGAATGCCTTGTATAGTTTGTTTTTGATTGTGCGAATCACCCTTTCAGCTATTGACGCTTTCTTAGTACTATACGAAGAATAGTGATTTATCCCATATCTTTTCATTAATTTCTCAAACTCCCGATTGTAGAATTCCTTGCCTGCATCTGTTTGCAAATTTTTGGGGGAACGCCCATACTGCAAAATATTAGACATTGCCCCATTGACTTCACTAGCGCTTTTGTTTTTCAATCCATATAACCATAAAAACTTTGAAAAACAGTCAATTACGATTAAAACGTATTTGTAGCCGTTATTCTCCCGTTTATAAGGTAAGAACTCCATTAAATCCGCCTGCCATAAATCGTCTAAACCTTTAATTATTACACGTCGCCTTAGAAAGTTTCGTCTAGATGGTCGGTGTAGTTCATTCACAACGTCCTCTTTACTCATATTATATGACTACTGTGTGTTTTTGAAATAGTCTAACACCTTTTTAGGTTAATAGTTTTTTGTGTGTCCAGCTCCACTGTTAAACTATTTATGCGAGATTCCAAGTCAGATATTTTAGACTCTTATTCTTTTAACTATGTCTTCCATTTCAGAACCTATTTGTTTTCGAGCGTCAGTTAATCTTTTATTGTTGTGTTGCATTATTTTGGATATATAACGTACATTTACACAATCCTCACCATCAACAGGATCAGCCACATATCTGATACGTTTCCCGTTTGCATTAACGTCTCCTTCAGACGTCAGGAAGAATTCCGGACGGTAACGTTTGAAGCTCGAATTTGTTTTATTAGAGTTAAGAAAACGTCCAAACTTATCGATACTCATTCTGAAAATGATTTGTGTTTGTTGTCAACATTGTTTTATTGTACAACGCCTGCCTCTCTCAATTCTTCTATTATAGACATGATTTCGTTATTGTGGCTAGTATTTCCTGCTTGCTGGGATGCTTTTAGAAGTTCGAAGACGATCAACTAATTCGTTGATATCATTCCAATATACATATTGATATGGCGCCTCCGATACGATCATATGACCTTTACCAGAAGCTCGTTCTAGCAGCGGTTTGATTATATTATTATATTTGTAGCTTTTGTTTCCCTTCAGCTGATGTTCGGGATTGAAATCGCGATATAACACATGGGTACGTTGTAAGATATCGCGATATGAATTTTCATCCTCCGGAGTGTAAGTAGCGGGCTTTCTCTTGAACAGCAATTCATACAAACCCTCTGTACCTTTATACACTTTATCGCTGATTATCATATCATTCCCAGAAAAAATAATAACACTGTTACCAATTTTAAACGAGCTAGTGTGAGGATCTATTATTGGTCCAAAAGTGGTGTCTAACGCTTTGGTGCTCGTATCGCTGAGGAGTCTTAGTATATAATTTTAGGTGAATTGTTCTAATATTTGGCGATGTGGGTGTTAGCATTGCTTGTGGGGAAGGAGATGATTGAGTTTGTGTTGGTATTTCCAGTAAAGGTTCTTTATTATTAATTAGGGGGCCCTTGAGAGATCGAACTTCTTCTTTAAGCGTTGAACCCAATTCTTTCAACGGTTCAGAAATTGGTTTGAACGTTTTCTGTAACAATTCATCAGTGTCCGCTCGACCTTGTTTTAGTTGCATATGTTTTTTTCGTATTGCTCTACTAGCTTTTAGAATTTTCAATTTCAGCTCCCGTGTTTCCGGACTTGCTTCCATGTTTATTCGCTCAATTGTGATGAACGGTTACCTGTTGTAATAGAACAGCTACCCCGTTGTAATGCAACGGTTACCCCGTTGTAATGCAACAGCTACCCCGTTGTAATGCAACAGCTACCCCGTTGTAAATGCAACAGCCACCTGTTGAAATGTAACAGCTACCTATTGTAATTAAACAGCTATACCCCGTTGTAAATGCAACGGCCACCTGTTGAAATGGAACAGATAGCTGTTGTAATAGAACAGGTACTCCGTTGTATTGGAAAATCAGTCTGTTACTAAACGGTTTCAACGGATATTAAATCTTTTATTAATAACAGAACATTTACTCTTACATGAAAATAACAATATCAATATCTGTTTGATTTTCTTTTTAACCTTACTCGACATAGTTAAGAATGTGAATGAGCTGTGTTGCTTTGTTTAGAAGTATATATGCCAATCAAAGGTCTTTTTATAACGACCTTTATCAATATCTCTATCCTTATCAATCACCAGAAATCCATACTTATCCTTCCAACATTCAGCACACATAGTTTTGAATTGATGAAGGTCATGTCAGCACCGACATGGTCATCATATACATGTTTCAAATTCAGATCATCTTGTTTAAAAACAATTAAAAAATTGCAGTTATCGCGGACTAGTTGTTTTGGGATTCTAGAATATGTTTGACACAAATAAAAGCTGTCTACAGCTTTATGTCTACCCATGCAAAAGTAAAGTCTAATCTTATCTTGCTTATCACACACTACATCGTCGAACACAAAAACTGAATTCTCTCCTGCGTCCATAGGATCTACAACTTCTTCATTCTCATTATATGCGTAATATTGTACACCTGATGACTTCATAACCTTCTCAAGGAATTGATACTTCGGCTGATATAAAGATTTGGAGTACACATACAAATTATCAAACCTGAGCCCGTTCTCATCAATTAATAACGTAAGCATAATATTCGTCTTCCCACAGTTTGAAGGACCACAAATTATACAACGTAGCGTATTAGGTAGCAAACCTCCATGTCTCTGCGGACATTCATCATCTATATCCAAGTTTAACACTTTTAGACGTTCCTTTTGTTGAACTAGTCGCATTGTAAATGAGATTTCAACCAAAAGATCATCTGTATAAATATAAATCAGTTTATGCAACAAGTTCATTTAAATGTCGCACCTTAAAGAGGGAGGAGGTTTTGTCAATAACCTTATAAATAAGCTACCTATAGAGTTGCACCTACCAGGATATCAATATTGCGGCCCTGGCACAAAATTAAGGAAAAGGTTGACACGTGGAGATTCTGGTATTAATCAGTTGGACGTGGCGTGCAAAGATCACGACATTGCATACTCGCAAAGCAAAGAGTTGAGTAGCAGACACGAGGCTGACAAAGTTCTTCAAGAGAAAGCCAGGTCAAGAGTTAAAGCGAGTGACGCTAGTGTGGGTGAAAAAGCAGCTGCATGGACTGTTACCAATATTATGAAGGTTAAACGAAAGTTGGGGATGGGGTTAGAACAGAAACCGTTTAGGAAAACTGTGTTTAAAAAGGTTAAAAATGAAATGAAACGACATAAAGTTATTGATTTGAAAGAAGGGGCAAAAGTATCTCTCAAAGCTGCTAGAGCAGCTATTAAAGAAGCAGGTGGACGCAAACGTATACGCACTCCGCGAATCATACCAATTCCCAAGAGTGGTGGATTGTTACCATTAATACCGTTGTTTGCGGGTCTCAGCGCGCTCGGTAGTCTAGCAGGCGGTGCTGCTGGGATTGCCAACGCTGCTAACAAGGCTAGAAATGCACAACAGCAGCTAGTAGAGGCACAAAAACATAACAAAACAATGGAAGCCATCGCATTAGGGAAAAAAGGTGATGGTCTATATATGAAACCGTACAAAAAGGGAATGGGTTTATTCATAAAACCGTCAAAAAACTATTAAGACGACTACCGCGAAGAGCTTTAACTAACGTGGACATTCTAAAATTTGCTAGAAATATACCTCATTTTCGAGGAGTGTTCATGAGAGATCGTTTACCCAAATTTCCTCATAAAGTTGAATGTGCGGTAGTCAATTTAGATTCTTCAGAAGGCCCCGGAACACATTGGGTTGCTTATTATAAGAAAGAAAATTTAGTGTACTATTTTGATTCGTTTGGTAATCTGAAACCGCCGTCGGAATTATTAGACTATTTCAATATAAGGGAGAAAACAATAATTAAATATAATAATGACAAATTTCAAGATTTTAATCAAGTTAATTGTGGTCATTTATGTCTAGAATTTCTAATAAATAACTCGTAAGCAAACATTGTAGTTTAGTCATGTCATATACATTCACATTAAAAGGAACGAGCCATGTGCTCTCTGCTAACTACTATCCACCAATTGAAATGAACTCTAAATACGACTATGCTATCGGACTCATAAGCTTACATACATACAATACGATTCCGAATATAACCGAAAAGAACAACACATTTTACTATGATAATAAGGTGTTAAAAATCCCCGTAGGATCATATGAAATAAGTGATATTGAGGAATATTTACAACGTTTTATGTCAAAAGATTCGATATCGCTCAAACCGAATAATAATACGTTGAAAGTAGAAATCGAATGCAAACACACGATAAACTTTGAGCGAGAAGGTACTCTGGGTAGACTTCTAGGTTTCAGTAAAAAGTTTCTTGAGCCTAATCATAAGCACGAGTCCGACTTACCCGTGCAGATTTTAAAAGTTGTGACAATACGCATAGAATGCAATATAATATCGTCCACCTACCACGGTACACATCCTTCACATACATTGTATGAATTTTCGCCACAGGTGGAGCCTGGTTATAGTATATATATTGAGCCGCAACACGTGATTTATTTACCCGTAAACAGAAATAGTATAGAAAACATAACTTTAACTTTGGTGGATCAAGACGGTGATCCCGTAGACTTCCGAGGTGAACAGATTGTTATTAGATTAGAATTGAAGAAGTTGTAATGGGTTTATCGTTTGCCAACCGAAAATATAAAGTAGGAGGAAACACTTCATCCCTCACCATTCGCAATCTAGACATTCAACATTTAACACATGCCAATATTTCATATCTGCAGTCAATTGGGCTGAAAGTGATAAACAATGGAAAAATTAGAAATATTCGGAGGTCTGAATTTCGACGAAACAATAACCAAACAAGAATACCACACTTATTACCCGAGAACAAATAATTTTAACCTAAACGATGAAGTACGCATTTGTATCCAACATCAAGATATCTATACTCTCCCCAGTGAAAGCTACATATATTTGCAAGGAAAATTTAAAGTTGGCGATGAAGGAACCGGCACTTGTACTTTAACAAATAATGCATATGCTTTTATGTTTGAACAAATACGCTATGAGATTAATGGAGTGGAAATTGATCGCTGTACTAAACCTGGTATTACTACAACATTAAAATCATTAGTCTCCTATAGTGATAATCAAAGTAAGTTGCTGCAAATGGCAGGATGGGAGCCGTTCCAAAAAAGTCAACCCACATTATCAGATAATAAATTTAATGCGTGTATTCCACTAAAATTCTTAATGGGGATGTTTGAGGATTATAAACGCATATTAATAAATGTTAGTCAAGAATTGATTCTCGTTAGAAGTCGAACGGATGACAATTGTTACACAAACACAGTAGAGGCAGGCACGAAGAAGGCGTCTATCGAAATCGAGAAGCTCGAATGGCATGTACCTCACATAAACGTTAACGATGATATTCGATATAAGTTATTAGATGCTATTCAACACAATAAAACAATAAAAATCCCGTTCCGAAAATGGGAACTGTATGAATTACCGTCACTACGTAACACTAAAACAGATATTTGGCAAATAAAATCTAGTACAAATATGGAGAAACCGCGCTATGTACTTATCGGCTTTCAAAATGAGAGGAAAGATAATTTTAAAAAAGACTCTTCGCTGTTTGACCATTCAAAAATAACCAATATCAAACTATATCTTAATTCAGAAAATTATCCTTACAATGATATGAACATAGATATGAATGATAAACGCTATGCTATAGCCTACCACATGTACACCGCCTTCCAACCAAGTTATTACGGTGGGTCGAGTACACCATTAATGGATTATATGAAATTTGCCGAATGTGCTGTGTATGTAATTGATTGTTCGAAACAGAATGACGCGGTAAAACCTAGTACTGTAGATGTGAAATTGCAAGTGGAATCCAAAGAAGCATTTAGTATTAACACTGCTGCGTACTGTCTTATTCTGCATGACAGTGTTGTGGAGTACGAACCTCTCAACGGAACAGTTAAGAAATTAATTTAGACATGAACGTTACGTTTAGTAATGTGCCAGTGAAATATGAGTGGTGTGAAGATGAAGATAGATGTTCAGAATGGGTGTTTCGTGCGGCAGATCGATTAAGATTTCAAAGACGGATAAAATATATGGAGGAAATTTTGAAACCTGTTTTGTTATCAACACATAGGGATAAAATATTTAGACGACATTATGAATCTTTTCTGATTATTGATATGCAAGGATTAAACAATGACGACTTTATGCCTAAAGAAATGTCTATTTCGGATGGGAAACGTTCTATGCACGTTTTGTTTAAAACCTTCAAGACCGTTTCACCAACTACCACATTATAAACAGAAGGAGATACGCTGGCTGGAGAGAAACTATTTGAATATTAATTATGGTGATGGTTATGTAGAGTTAGGATCTATTGGGAAAATTTTAAATAATATTAATTGTAAAGCTTATGAAAAGATTTATGTGAAAGGTCATCAGAAAGCTGATTTTCTAAGAAAATATGTAGACTTAAGTATTGTTAATTTAGAGTTTTGTAGATGATTGTGTCCCAAATTTTGTAAAGACTAATTCTGTATGTGTTTATCATGATAAAGGTAAATTAAGTATGTGTACAGAGCGTAATGTGGAAATGATGTTAAATTATTTACTCGATAAGTAGTTCTTAAATATTTTATTTATAATAAATATTTATTTTTATTATTTTTATTTAACAAAATAAATCGATAAAATCCAAAATGTTGTTTTATTTAATGAAAATCGCGAATTAAAATAATTCGCGGGCTTTCAGAATACAACTTTATTTATTACTTTCTTATATACATAGTATTATTAGCAAAGACTACGTCACATATAGTAAATTTAAAAATCTCTAGGAATCAGTACCAGCGAATATGTTTTCTATCATTAGTAAAATTACTGAGGTAATTAAGAGGTAGAATCATTATCGCAAAATTATTTGAAAAATGTGAAACCTACAGAGAAAGCAGCTACGTCATAGGTATGCAAAATATGTTGTAGGTATGTGTTGAGCCGCTAATTAATATCGTAATGCCCCCTTTACCTCCCAAATGAAAGCTCTCCACATGTAGTGGACGGACGTCATCACCGTATTAAAATAATTCGCGGGTTACATATTATGATACCCCCTCGCCCCTCAAAGAAAAGCTCTCCACATCTACCGTTACAGTGTGCGTCATCGCAAGCAAAAACCGTAAATTATATTAAAGTTCGCGAATCAAAATAATTCGCGGGTTACATATTATGATACCCCCTCGCCCCCTCAAAGAAAAGCTCTCCACATATTCCACCACAGTGTACGTCATCGCAAGCAAAAATCGTAAATTATATTAAAGTTCGCGAATCAAAATAATTCGCGGGTTACATATTATGATACCCCCTCACCCCTCAAAGAAAAGCTCTCCACATCTACCGTTACAGTGGACGTCATCATCGTAGGTGAAGCTTTATTGTAATCAAAAACTGCAAATTAAAGCACAATTAAATTAAAACTCGCGAATAAAATCGCGAATCAAAGCGATCCGCGGTCGCGATCGCAATCGTGGAGTTGGAGGGGACCTGGTGGACGAACGACCTTGAAAGTGATTGAGGAGCCCCATAGCCCCCCTACTAATATGAAAATGTAGTTTTTTAATTCAAAGAGATGATATATCTTCTTTTATAAGTTTTCATATTTGTGCCATAATTTTGATAAACCAGAGATGAAAAATATAAAACCCGTATATTGTGTTTTAACACTATTGTTAGAAAGAATAAGAGTTAATAGTTCTGCTCAGTGCGGTGGACGAGGTTGCAATACAGGTCTTAGGAAATCGTACCTGTTGTATGTCACCGAGATCTCAACGAGCCTCGATGACGTATGCGAAGTGTATCGAAGCTTCAACAAGCTAGCTTGCGTTAAACCCTAGTACGCTTATATTGCACCTAGCAAAACCACTGCTCATCTAAATACCTTTAAACTCTACTACTTTATAGTTAAAGTTCATGTGAAGTTGTATATATTTGGAATAGTTACTTTAAGGTGGTAGTCAAATGTAACTTTATGTAATGATTACGTAATTGTAACACAAAAAAATGTCTATAACTTTGGTAGGTAATATCTACGTGCTGTTCACCTCAATTCTACCAAATATATTACTAGCGGGTCATGATTACAATAAGGTCAGATTTTGGTAGCATACTGCTGTAGTCTAGGCTACCCATTACCGCTGAGTGTATTTTAAGTTGCATAGTTTTATTGTCATGAGTCATGATTACTCCGTTCGTTCGGTATTCAATGTACTGAGAGAATTTTCACAAGTTTAGAGTTTATTTTTGTATAAATTTAGGTAAAGAGTTTATTATTTGATTTAATTTATTTAGTGTTAAGTTTTTTTAAATTAATTCCGTTCATTAAAATGTCTTTTGTTTGCGTGTACTGATTTAACGCCTATTCTATTAGATTTTGTCGTTGAGTTGTTTACGGCTGCGTTATAAGTTTTTAAGAGAGGGATTGTTGTGAGGAAAACGGTTGTAGAAGTTTGCTCCTTGTTCGACTGTTAACGTGAGTAGACGTATTTTTGTATTTTATTGATACCATTTTGTAATTTATTTTGATATTCTAAATTTTCGCATAAATTGAATTTTATATAGTCCATCAAGGAATTCATGTAGTAATAATTGTTAATATATTGATGTGTGAACATTATAGATATAAGATCATTTATTATTTTTGTTCGGGAAAATGTATTTTAGTTGTAATTTTCTCATTTTAGTTAGAGTTAATTTTTCCGTTTTTCTATTTTGCTGATTCATTTTTATTTTATCAGTCACCTCGTTTGGGTGAGTGCGGTGCTTGCATTTAGTTTTTCATTCTTGTTATTTACTAGAAATTGTCCACGCTTAGTTTAGTTTGTTTAATTTGAAACCACGTGGATTGATATTGGTATATTTAGGATTATCTTCCTGAACAAACAAAACTTTTGCTTTGCATAAGAAATAGCATTGTCTTATTGTAATTTATAATCAAGTGCAGTTTTAATTTAGGCCAGAACCTTCAGTTTTTTCTGCACGAGCAGTAATTTAACCCTTTTTTGAATAATAAAATTTGATTGTTAATTATCTTCGTTGGGTTAAAAATTCTGTTATTTTATTTTATATTGAACCTTTTCAATTTTACGGGTATCTAAGAAAGTCTGATTTCATTCACTCACTTTTTACTTTTCGTGGTTAGATTCAAGTTTTAATTCGCGAGGGTAAGTAGTTGAGCTAGCTAATTTTAATTTTCTTTTTCATTCTAAATTTCATTTATTACAATCAGTACACAGCAATACGTTAACGCCGACTTTTAATCTGTAACTATGTGCGCGAATTAACTTTAGAGTGTCTCAACAAGTAAGACTGACGTAACAATTACTATTTTCTAGCACCATAAAGTAAACTGAAACGTAATTAAAACTTTAAGCAAAGCAATCAATGCGTTTATGCTTTAATTACAGATATAACATACTCTGAACTAAACAATCAGCCATGATTAACATTAAAAATGCATAGTTTAAATTTACAATTTCAACCTGCATAAGTTCTTAAATTGTTAATGTTGATATTAATGTACATAATAATTTTGATAATAAATATTTGATAATTTATTTTTTGTACGAAACTAGTATTCAAATTCTCTGTACTTGTTCTAGGGCTAGTTTTCGTTTGTAACTTAACTGGTCGATGATGTCATGATTTAACGAATTAAACCTTTTATTTCACCCATCTTCGCCTAATAATAATTGCCTCTTCTCGAGCCCTCAGAAAAACATGAGCAAGCGTTGCATATTTGCATATATAACACAAGCGTCTTTATCTGCGTACAAGGCGCACGTTCTATACATTTTATGCAGGAAATTGGAAAACTCTCCTGCGTCATTTAGTACTCTAGAAGACGACCCCGGTACGTGACGAGAAACCGTAGCGTCGGATTCGGTGCATTTATGCGCCAGCATCATCACATGTCGTTACTAAAACGGGGTTCTTGGTAAATTTCGTCGAAATGTACGGGGCGTCTCCCATAAATTTGTCGATAGTGCGCTACCGTAATGAGAGACGATTACCAGGTATAAACGCAGCGTAATCTCGGGTCTATCCGATTTTTTTTTCTTTTTACAGCACAGTAAACTGAAATTTTTACGGGTGAGGAACTAATATGCGGAAAACTAAGGAGAGAAAAAGTGGATTTAAACTCCACCGCCGTAAACGCTTTTTATAACGGGGAGAGAACAGGAAATAAAGGTTATAGATGCCCTCCTGTCTCGCCTATGTGCATGTGCCTTACATGGAAATTTTCGAGTCAATTTAACGAACATTTACGAGATTTTTTTTATCGGTTATAACATATTCTGTTTCGGTTTACTGTGCCCTGATAAAATTAAGATCCATAATTTCTTTATTTATTTCCCAATAGGGTAGAAGTCATAAA
The DNA here is from genome assembly GCA_004143645.1 of Protaetia brevitarsis. Taxonomy (NCBI): domain Eukaryota; kingdom Metazoa; phylum Arthropoda; class Insecta; order Coleoptera; family Scarabaeidae; genus Protaetia; species Protaetia brevitarsis. The sequence goes on along the minus strand of RXPK01001248.1, from coordinate 58,050 downwards.
ATGAAAAGGAAGGAAATTTAATAAAATGGTAATTCCGCCGGAAATATTTGGTAGTAAAAAATGTCTGGCGGTTTTCGACAGTAATTGAATTTTTCTTCTTCCTTATCGTTGTTAATAAACAACTGATATATTATTATGTTGAACTACCCGATCCGTGATGTAATAAATCCCCTTTCAAGTTTGTAAATTTCGATTTTGATATTCGCCAACTCTGGAATTATTTACCTTGTGGGTTTGCAAACTTAAAGGTATTGATTTAAGGTTAGAATGTTACTACAGATATTTGTTGTACTTTACATTACATATCAGGTAGTTCATATAAGAAAGATGATTTCAAATCTGTCAATGAATTAAACGAAATATCCTTAGGGTTAGATTAAGAATGGGGTAGTCTTACAGATCTACTTACTTCGACCATTTTGGACAGCCTCTCTATCCTAGGAGAGGACCTCTAGTCCCCTTTCTTAATTATACTTATCATCATTTAAAGCACCTGCTTTCTATTTTATTTTCTCCAGGATATTCTGATGAGCCCAATAGCAGAAACCTTGGCTTCGTCAAAATATCACAATAGTGCAGAATATAGATTCGAATTTTTTGCAAAAGATGCTCTTAGCATCATTTTAATAGTTTTTTTGCTCAATAAGTCTCTTATAAATTATTCAAACTATTTCTTTAGGATTTGATTATGGACTGGTTATTTATAATATCGAAGCAGCTGTCATCTCTAGTAAAAAGCGATAAGGACCCTCATGTGACCATCACTAACCTCATTCTGCTTCAAACCTAGATGGCTCGGCATCTAAGCGAATATGATTTTCCTTTCGCTGTCCACTCAATTCACCTTTCGGCATTCTCAAGTCATTATAGAAGTCAACAATGCGAAATTTGTTTAGGGTTGAGTGGGTACTAAAGGTATCCACTTCAAAGAACTCATTTCGCTTAGATTTGTGACTTTTTGGCGAGATGTTAAAATGATTATGATAAAATTAATCCCAAATCTCTCTTGAGGGAAATATAATTTTAAAATGTTTAACTGCAAACTGGATTATTCAAAAGATAGTATTTCGAAGAAATTGAGATTAAATCTATTCAGCATTTGGGACTAGCTCAAATAGTCAAAAAGTCAATTGTTTGTTCCAACAACTGAGAGAATTCGGACACTTGCAAGTTTAAAAAATTCTTCTTTTTATTAAATTAAAGCTCTTTCTAACTGGAATATTTCAAGTCCGGCGTTTTCTAGATAATGGAAGGCGTTCTAAAATATTTTTAGGTATACCCAGCCAATTGCAATAAAACGGGAGACTGACAGGTGATTATTTTATGGTCAAAACATCTCAGAACGTCAAGAAAACCAATGTTCATAAGATTGCTTTGCCGTTGAGATCGTTTCTAAGGAGTTGAATTGTAGGTATTTTGAAAAAATTCAAAGAGGAACAAAAAGTCGTTTCCGTTAAAGATCATGCCATCGCCAGTGCATGTTTTCTTATTCTTTTATTTTTCTTCTCATATATAACTGAACGAATCTTCTGAGATTCTTTTTAATACATATATGCATTTAACAAAAAAAGAGTCCTACACATACAAAGATGTGTTAAAATTTTTCACAATTTTCAATTTATCATTAAACAGACTCATGCCGAAATATTGAAATTCTCTTAGTACGTGCACTCTTCATAAAACCGAAAATAAAAATGTTGAAAAATATTCATCATTTGTTGCTAAGGGAAGGAACACGAAGTTGGTCCTATTGATGAAATAGAGAAAAGTAGCTATTTATTTAGCCGTTTAAACTTTCAAATAAATTTATGGAAACATTAGCAACAAATTAACGGAAAACCCCTTCAATAGAAGACATAATTAGATAGCACTTTTGTAAACATTATGTTGAAAGCACGAGTTACCGACAATGTACTAATGAAAATGTTCAAACCCGCAAACCGAAATTAAAACAGGCTTGATTTTTTTCTTCTATGAATTTGGCAAACAATTGGAAATATTGGAATCGTTAAATAATCATTAAAAGTTATTGCTAATGTTTAAAAATTTATTGAAATCCAGTTATAACATAATGAACAAAATATCCTTTTAATAAAAGAACAAGTAAAGTTGTTCATTTTGTCATTGTGATTTTGGTAGTAGTCATTTTTTTATGTATATTCCATCTCCATGTAATGCAATAACCACAACGATATTAAATTCACGATTCCACCGGGATTATTCTACGCCATTGTTTATAATGCTCTAATCTCACGTCCGGAAATGATACGACAATATGTATTCATTATGCAAATACCATTAGATTATTGTGAATATGTGATTGTGAGCTTTGTCTATTGCCGCATACATTCTACCTATGACAACATAACGTAGGGTGTACTTGTGTACATGTTGGAATGTGTAGATTATGTGCGATGTTACCGTATAATAATCTAAATTATGTATAATAATTTCGCAGTATTTTGTGTATTATGGTGGAGGCGACGGCATTTGAAACTGCGATAGATTCAAAGAGACAGTTTTGTGATAAAAATAGTAATGGCAAGCTCTTTACTATATTCTAACTATAATAAGCCGTGTAACTAACTCCCGCCAGGATGAAAAAGGAGGAAAGGCGGAAGCATTAACCTCATTAAAAATCAGGTTTCAAGGCCCAGATAAAAAACAACTTGGGTAAGATATCCACTTGGAGTTATAACTATATTAATTCACCGAAAGGCGAAAGTCAAATCGCAAAGGAAGAGAAAAACGGCAAACCTAGGATGTATGTTCTACCGAGACAACGTTGATGACAACAAGATTACTAGCAATGGTAATAGATAAACGTTATCTGGAAGAACCACAGAATAAATAGCAGATTCGTGATTACGATATAAGATTGCCCCGTTTGTGGGCATTCAGCCCAGCTGAAGGTAAAGGCATTCATGATGGATCTTTGAAAAGGCGCATATTTAACTACTGTCGAATCCAAGGACCTTTTAAAGAGACCAATGATATTAGCCATGATTCCATGGCAGTAAAAACCAATAAGATGCAAGGTATGGAGCCTGGGGTAGAGCATGTAAATTAGTTTGTAGTAAAACCATCGAAATATTAGAGATATCTGAATATAATGCCGTTATTCCGACTTTGGTCGCAGATAAAATTATGCTATGGGACAGGAATATGTTGGTAAGTTTACCTTTCGGAGAAGCATATCTGTTTTGATAATCTTGATATACCATGATCCTCACTGATTAGAGAGCTTATATTTATGGCACAACTAAGTTTTAGTGTAAAGGCATCGACGAATTCACAATGATTTGGAAAAATGCCTTTCGAAATATTTTTAGGTGATTGCAGTTCGCAATCGCTTCGATTTCTTGACAATTTCGAGTAGTGCCACAATTGAACAAACTTTTCATTGACTAAGGTGAGATACATAAAACGTATTTTATTTTAGTAGTCTTATTTTTTAAGAGTGAGATTTTTAATTCTTGCAGTGAAGCCCAAAATACGATCAAGACTGGTTTGGAAATGTATTCGCGAATTGAATAGTCTAACAAACTGCAATAAAGTCACTTTGCTGTGGGTGCCCTCGATTATTTGCCAATGGAAAGAACGAAAAAAGCCGATGAGTGGAGATGAAGGGAGTATAATACTCAGTATCAGTATTCTCTCTAGCTTGAAGTTTAAATATCCATCAAAAAAATTGTAGCAATTCATTTTTGCATTGGGTAAATGATGATAAAATATATTATTAGTAAATGAAGTTTTTCGCCTGACTCTATACATATGTCTTATCATACAATTTAAGGTTTGAATTAAAAAGGGTAACAATTAAATGAAGCTAAAATATAATACAAACAAAATCAAAGAACGGCACGAGCTCGTGAATGGATGCAAAGTTAACTTAAAAGTAAGTAAAAATTTATTACATACCAAAGAATTACTAACAATAACCCTACAATTTTCTTACTGGTTAAACCTTCAGTAGGGCTAAGACTTCTTCCAAGCCGGGATATCCTTTTAATAAGGCAGTACACAAAGAAATATCGGCTATCCAGTTGCGAGAGGAAGGCCCCAATAAACTTCCTCAGGTCCGAGAGTTCCACTGGGCGTTGTTATTTGTATGTGTGCGAGGAATACACCATAAGATGAAATGGTCACCAACAATCCGTGGATTGGGACTTGAGAAATCTCCTCCTGTTCTTAAAATGCCCTCATGATATAAGAAAACTTCTTTCGGTAGATCGGTTAAAATTGGCTGTCTCGACATCCATCAAATACTTCACAACGAAGGGGTTAACAAGTGTACTTAGTGCTTAACATCTATATCATCTTAACAAATTCAAATTAGAGCAAAAGAACCACTTCGCCGGAACTCAATACATTGTTTTATTTTATGTAGAAGTTCATTTCGTAGTTTTTTTTTTTATTTAAATGAATACTATGTAAGCTTAAATTGAAATTAAATATTATTTAAATTCTTGATTGAAATCCCATATTCCTAGACACTTCTATCTATTTTTAGCCTAAAATATCCTTTGGCCCAAAAGCTAATAAAATGGCCAAAGTTAATATAAAAAAAATTATGAACTGTAAAGATCTCTCACCTTGATACACCTCAAGAGGCACCGAGTAAAAGAACGATTTTTAAAATTGCAAACGTTAAACAGTATCAGTAACAAGTTTCAAAATTCCCTAGTTAATAGATATATTGGCAAACATGACATCGAGATATACAGTGTTGTTCAAAACTTAAATTATTAAGACATATGTATACAGTCTGGCGAAAAATTTCATTTAGTAATAATATATTCTATCATCATTTCACCAAATGCAAAAATGAATTGCTACAAAATTCACGTCACAAAATTTTCCCAACTATATATAAAATACATTTTATTAAATATAAAACACAATTTTTAACAATTTTCATCATAGGATTTTAACAGAACTAACAAAACATGCCTGAAGATGGCTTAGGCCGAAACTACTAGCATGTGTTCTGTTACTTTACCTGCTATACATCCTATACATCAATCCAAAGACGTAATGAATCAAAAAAAGAAACAGTTTTTATTTAGATATTTAGTTAGCCATTCATCTTTTGCAGAAAAAAACTAGACTGATTTAATTGAGCTCATAAAACTGTAATTCTTTCCCCACCTAACCATCTCTCTATCCTCGTTGGTTTCCGCAACCTCTGCACTAAACATAAAAAAAAAACTCACCCTGTATATCAGATTATTATTAAGTAAGGAAAAATAATAGGAATGATTTTCGGCCGCACATTTGGCGGGCTTCCTATTTCTGTTCGGAGAAAAGAAGAAAAGAAGTTATCTCATCATCCACGACCAAAAGCAAACGAATTGATTGCTTTAATATTTCGAACAATAGCGTGGCTAAATTATCGCCGAACGAGAAATGAGATATATCAAAAATAGAAGCCAACGGTACAGTTGATGTCGCGTTTTTCACTTTTGTAGGCGTATCACTGTTTTTCTTATCGTCACTGGTCCATCCATGCACAACACAAACTCGGTACCGCGGAGGAGGGTTGTGTATTCTGTTGGATCGATACCGCCAACGCTTCGAAGACGACATGTTGGGTAAATCAAGCAATTTATTAATTTTTCCCATGCCTGTATACGAAAACGACAGTTTCCATAGGATCAAGTAGCTTCGTAGGTTGAGAACGTTTTGCATCCGTGCGCTATTAAAACAAACGTGTTTATGTCGCTCATGTGCGCGCCATGAATTACTTTCAACGGCTGTTATTTTTTGTGTTAATACTGCAAACAAATATATTAATAAAATTTTATTAAAAGTTTACTGTTCGTAACTCGTCTGGAATGCGTCTAGCGCACACGTGGGGTTTCTGCTTACTACTTGCGCCTCATTTGTCACTTTCCGTACGCACTAAAAAATGTTTAAAATTCCAGCAATGTATGGGGAAAAATTACAAAAAATTAGAAAATATACCCAGTGTTTTATATTAAATCTTCCAATTTTTAATAACTTCATCCTGTACGTTACAGGAATTTTCAACAGGAATTCCGTAAACATTTTTAAGTTTTTAGATTAGATTAGCAAAGATATTATTCGCATGATTCGATTAATCGTCCCGTCCTATGTTGCTGAATGAGATTGTTTTCAGGTCTTATAGGGAAGGTCAGACTTTCCGAGGGTTACATACCTGATTTTTGTAGCAGCAGAACAGTGGCAGAAAATATGCTCAATCGAATGCTGTCCTTGTCCTCTAAACACAGTCGGCATTCGATCTTATCGGAGAGCCCAGATCTATGTAAATACTTCCCTGCAAAGACAAAGATAATTACCTTGACATTGTTACGATCAAGTTCAAGCAATTCCTTGGCTCTGGCATGATTAGATGAGATACACTTCTTCACATGCGCTAAGTCAAGGCAGTTCCAGTATTGGAGCAATTTCTGATTTGCCCAGAATTTAATTTGTTGTTTAGCTACCAAAGGTGCTATATCAAAGGTGTTTGGTGCCTGAAATTGCTCAGCAGCACCCTTTTTCCGCAAAGTGTGCTTCCTCATTCTCGAGAATCACTCAGTGCCCAGGTTTCCAGATTAGGGGTAGATTACTAGCTATCCCCAATATATTTAGAGTATATTTACAGCTCCAGATAAGTTTCAAGTTGCATTTTTACTGATTTTTATTGATTTGTGCGTGTAGTTTCATCCAAAATCTTCCTAGCAAGCATCTCATTGGCATACATTTCTGCCCGAAAGATCGTTATGCGTTTTATGTAATGTAACTAAATAAATACACAGATAAAACCAGGAAAAACAAAGTTTCAATACCTTGACATATGCAAGGTTGGGCAAAAGTGTGAATTTGTGATCTTTGGAACGATTCCATTCATAAAATTAAAATTTGAAGAAATTGCATAAGATGATGAAAGTCAAGTTTTGTGCAAGATAGCATCAACTTTCCACTTCCTTGAGGTAGGATGATGGGGGTTGTTTGAAAAAATTTAAATGGCATTATGAGTCAAGGGACGCCTAATTTTAAAGATGTTTTGAAGATAAAAAAATGTTTCTTCGAAAAATTCGCTACGACTCGGCTCTGCAATCGAATGTTATGATCATACAATAGGAATTTGAATTTTTGTTCATTACATTACCATTTTTGTGTTGCTCAGGATGTAGGATGATGAAGTAACAGCTGTCAGACCCCATGATGGGATTATCGGTGGGAGATTATAATTGTACGAAACATCTATTAAGAATCATATATACATCAATTATTTTTCACATGTATGTGTGCATTTACAGTATACTCGCGATAATTTGGACATCGATTATCCAGTTTGTAACTTAAGAGCATGATCCCAGTATAATAAAATCATTATTTCCCCAGCAAAACTTCTTTATGAAGACTACATGCAGTATGTTGTCGATCGAAATGCAAATATATCTTTTTCGGGGAATATGTTTGATGCTATCAGAACCATGCGCACGCATCATTAACATAATAGGGAAAAGAAATTAGGTTTCGATCGCGAAGTTGAGAAAATTGCCACTATGCTATTGTGGGGCTGTTTTATTTGATAAATATAGCTAAGATTTTAGGGCGATTTTGGACCGTCAAAATAACATTGTGATTCCCCAATTATTTGTGTTTTTGACTCATGTACGATTAAAATGCGCGTGATAATGTTAATAATACTGAAAAGAAACACTTACTTCTTTTCTTTTAGTATTCTATTTCTTATAATTTTACCCCTAGCGAATTAGCCATACAGCCTGTCAAAATGTTGTTACTTTAATAACGTTAGTAAAACAAGAAAACACACTACTTAATCGATTGTAGAAGTGAATAAACAATTTCTCCCAAAAATATCAATTATTGAGAAACATTTAAACAAATAAATTATGGAGCTCTTAAATTTCAGACTTTTAGTAGTAGATTTTTATTAATTAATATTGCTAAATGCAGTATCAGTATTCCTACCATGATAATAAACACTCATTGCGGCACAAATTTCTATCTCGTTCCGGCGATAAATTTCAATAAAAACGAGCCAGGTGCTAGTAACGATTAAATTTCTTGCTTTTTCGGGATATCCAATCCTCTCGACTCGAAATGAAAAGTCAATAATGGTTTTTGTTGTCCCGAAGTGTACATACGTTCGCGGTCTGCGATGCTCGCCGTCTAGGTCGCGTGTGTTTGGCCTGTGCTCTTAAAATAGCACCGGAGAATCCGCGTTTGTACGGTAAAAAACGCCGCTGCTAAATTGGCTGTGTTTGAATTCCTGGCAAAAACTGAGCTATTACGTAATAAAACGATCCATGAGTTTGATGACCAAAGGTAAATGTGCAGGTGGGAAATATATTATTTTGCTATATTTATGGTGCATTATTACTTGAATAAATTGACGTTGATATTTACTTATAAGTGCCTTATATTCCAATAATCGTGCAATTCTTTTATAAGGTTTTGATAATTATTCATTATTGTAGACACGTAAGTTAGAGGCGAATATAATGGCAATCATAACGAGAATTATTTATGCGTTATTTAATTAAATTTCTGTGTGGTAATGCAGAGGTTTGCCTTGTAAAACATTGCGTTCCATCATATTTTTTACGTTTTGGGTCATGACAAAGGAGGGAATTGAAAAAAAATCTTGCCTACCTTTATCTAACCTAAATTTTTGTCCACTGTTTAAGGGTGTATTGATATCGTACAGAGCGCCACTTTCCTGTCCCACCATACTCTACATTATAGACAACGATTCTCCTGATCCTGAAAATTTCATTCATATTAAACTGTCTCCGGGCAAAAGGAATAATAATACATATAAACAGTGCTGACACCAACATAAGGACGAAGCAAATACAAAATAGAAAAAATAATTACAAATACAATTTAGAAGAAAAGAATAAGTACATGCATATGTTAATAATTTCAATTATATATAATACTATTCACAAAAAAGAAGCATGACGACATGGGAGCCCTAATTTCATCCTAAAATACAAATATAAATATAATATTTCATTGCATTGATAGAAAGGTACGAACTAAGCTCTCACGGTACAACAAAAACTAACACCTGCAAAACCAATAAGTTTCGCATATAAACCTACAGGAGACTTAAATAGCAAATTAGTACATGGTGTAGGAAGAGAGAATGTCGAGACGATCGTCTCGAAACCATAAACAGAAGTTTTTCAAGTATTTGGGGGCAACAAATACTTCCATGAATAATGCCAAATAGAAATGTTAGAGCTTGTACTGAACGTCTAGTTACAAGAGTGTGGGTATTAAACATATTTAAAAGTTGCCCATGAGGAAAACCACGTTAAACCACGGATAAACACCAGTTGTTCAGAAAGAGATATATTTTAAAAATTTTCTAGGAACGTTTTCCAAGCGTACCTTATGAATGAAATACAAAGGGTTCTAAACTAACGCGGCATATCCCATTTTAGGTCTTACAAGGGAAATAGACTAGGTATATGTTAAGTCATGGAAGTATTTAGATGTTCGCAAAATCAACACACAAAATCCAGCATCTTATCTGCATATGAAGCTATCGCAGCTATATGTAATGAAAAAAAAAAATTTGAGTCAAAAGTAACCCCCAAAATTTCATCAGGCCTGCTAGGAATTTCATTTTCAAGGCAGTAATCGTACACAATGAACATTTTCTTATGTGTAAAAGTCATAGTTTTACATTTAGAAATATTTAGATACAATCTATTTTCATTTATTGCAACGCAATAATATTATTTTCTAGTAATTTTATGTTTACGTTTCCATCAACAACAGAAGAACTCGATTATGTGATTTCCAGTGAAATCTGCCCATATCTGCAAATATATCTTTTTACCAAGGAATTGCGCAGTTATACAATTATATAAGATAAGTGCTAAAAGATATTTATCTTTAATCGACTAGTGACGTAGTTAAAATCAGTTTAAAAATAGTTCAGGTTTAAAGACAAAGTAAAATTAGAAAGTGCAATGTGAAAAGTTAGACTTAGTAAAATTTGTAAAGATTAGATACTAAAAAACAATAAAACACTTAATTTAAACAAACAACACTTTAAAATTATTTAAAATAGATGTTGTCACTTCGCACTTAGAATATAAAATGATTGTGATCGATGTTAAAATTGTGTATTTTCTTTTAAACGTTTACCGAACAAGGAATCTACAGTAAGAAAATAAACACAATTTTAACATCGATCACAATTTCGCACTATTACATACGGCCAAAAAAGGTAACTACCTCAAAAACTTGGCGGCATTAGAAATACTGAGCTAACAGCTCACTAGTAGAGACCTTTCTTTAAACTCGCAATTAGTTTTCGAGTCACTCCTCTTTTCCAAGTTTTACTCGAGAGTATGACCCCTTTACATATATGGTTTTCAATTATCCTACCATGCCTTCAGCACTTCATTACTTTATGTTTAGTTCTTCAATAATATATGCCACTAGTGTACTACATTTTTCTAGAAATTTTCTAACTTTAGTTAAAGTACTGGCTTTTAGTGTTTTTGTGTCATAGTATTTCCTGGTGGTGAACGATGACCACGGCAGAAGTAAAAGCCAAACATAACAAATAAGTTTTACTGCTACTTTGTTTTATATGTCAACGATAGATTAGAAATATGTGTAAAGAAACTTGCCAAGGATGTGATGTTTCGGAAAGAAAAAATGATATCTATTTTAGTTCATCTAAGCAAAGGATCTGGCAACAGTGGTAGCAACCTTTGCTTTTACACTCCTTTTAATGATTTAATAGCAAAGGAAATTGTAATCTGGCTGTCCTAACAATTCGCCACAATGTTAGGTTGTAGCTGAATACGCAGGTTACAGGTCCCTACTGATTTCCAAAAATAATTTTACACTCCGTCGTTATTATTGATAATTAAAATATGCAGTTTAGCAAGGCGAATCTTACTTATATTGCTAATTAGGTTTTGAATTGTGCAAAACCCAAAAAAAAGTATTTTTCCACATTTACATTTCGGTTTATACGCTTTATTCAAAAAGCCCAAAATCTTTTGTTACCTAGAACACTTAACATGTCAAAATAACATTGCTTGAGAACTGCCAATGTATTTGCTCCTTTGGGCCATTGCACAACCTCTCAGCAGTAAAATTTGTGATGAAGAAAGAGTAATGTATGTACATATTGCTGTGGATTGGCATCCCGGGGGGTTATAAATTCTGTGTTATGTTATTATTAGAGACCAATCTTTATCGATGCGTCGGGCAAATTCTCTCAGAAGTTAATATTTTATTTTTAAGTAAGATTTTGTTAATAGATTTGTTTGATGAATTTAAGTATTTAATTGTTCAGTTGTTTAAATTTATTTCATTAATTTGTACTTATTGCCTTCGTCAGTATTGTATATTTTGTAATGTTCAAGAGAATTCTCTTTTGCATTTTTTGCGCTGCTTTGCCACGCATCTATTTTGTTATATGTATGCGATGTAGGGCCTCTTAAAAGGGAGTTCTTTGAAAGTTACCGTAAGTAGATGTGTTTATTTCTTTGATGCCATGTTTGGTAAATTCTTTTTATTTAATATGTAGTTCGTTTTATTTGAAATTTATCAGCTTTCAAGGAACTCTTTCATTAAATAATTGCTGTTGTGTTTAATTGTGTACACATATCGAATGTAAGATCAGTTATTGTAATTTGCTTTAGAAGAAATTGTTTTTTTAGTTTAAAGAGTTAATTTTTCCGTTTCGTAGTTTTCAATTTGTATTTTATATTTAATCACCTCGGCTTAGGTGAAGATAAGCATTGAGCTTGTAATTATATTTCAATTTAATATTATTTTACTTGTTTGTCCACGTTTAAGTTAATTTTTGTGTGTTGTAATTTTAAGACCACGTGGATTTTTTGTGCGATTTGGATTTTCTTCTAGAACAAATCTGTCTTTTGTTTGATAAAGGATTTGCATCGTCCTTGTTAATTGTAGATTCCTGCAGTTTTTTATTTCGTCCAGGACCTTAAGTCCATGGTTTATTTTTTTACTGCAATTTGTAACAAATGTTTTTTTTTTCTTTTTTTTATAAAAATAAAATTTAATGATTGTAAATGTCATTGTAAATTTCTATTCTTTTATTTTGAATCAACCATTTCAATCTTTGGGGATTTTAAAGAAAGTAAATTTTTCAAACGCCCACATTTTACTTTTCATGATTAGATTAGTAAACCTGAGTTCAGATAGTCTCTTGCGCCCTTTATTTTTATACTCTGAGCTAGCTAAGTTAATGTTTTTTTATTTTCAATTTCATTTTACATTTATGCTTGTACCATCAGTTCACAGCAATATGTACATAGTAATACCAGTCTCATATCCTCTTGCTTCCCTTACTCGCCACCATGAAAAATTTCTGAAAGAAAGATATCATTAATATTTTAACTGTATATTAAACACTGTCACTATACTTTATCTGTCTGTTAATGATTTTGAGAAGAAACACTACCCAAAGTTAGCTAATTAAAGTAAGACAGTCCATACGAGTACTACTGCGGATGATTGCTGCTGCGCAGTGGGTTATGCAGAAGAAAAATTACGTCATTTTATAAGAGAGGACACCTTGTTACTTTGTTCTTTCTCTCTCTGATGCACACAGAAGTCGAACGACGTAAAACTCCATAAGTTGAACTCTCGACTTAAGTCATTGAGATATGTACTGGTGAGAGCTGGCGCAGTTCTGCTTTTTAAAAAGTAAGTTGCGAAGTGCACCTAAATATGTCGTACTTTTAATGGTAAGTGCAGATAGTGTAATGCGTTTTCTTGCATCATTAAGGAGATATAGTGGATAGTTTATCATTTCATTTTTGTTTCGCTCGGAGACTACGATAACTGTGGTGGTGCTACCCCTCGCCTGTATACAATTGGCCCGCCCGCCGTCGCAGGCCGGATGTCTTTGTTCGTCTCGTTACGTCTAGATATGTTTTATGTACGCGACTGTCGCACTGTGAGCGAACCTCTTGCGGGATAATAAACGTAACGTTGGCGACGATCGTGCGCTCTTTAGCTAAATGACCCTGGATGGAATATGAATTCTGGATAGTAGATAGGTAAGTATATTTAATGAGTATCGTATGAAATAAACATCGCTTTTTATTAAAGCCGTCAACGTTTATGAGAAGATGACGAGAACGTCGTCTTATTCCGCCCTTTGAGTTTATAAAGATAAAGACGTTGCCTCAGAAGGCACGCCATTTATGGAGACTGTTCTACTTTGTACGAGTTTAAAATGAATAATTGAAAAGGCAGCACGAGCCAGTTTAACCAGACGATATTGTTTATGAGAGTAGAATATATTGTATAGTCTGTCCATAGATATAACGATTTGACTAATGAGTTTTACCGGGGATTATTCCTTACCTGCTGTAGCAGGTACCGAGATATTATGGAAATGACGTAATGGGGTGGATTAGGAGAAATTGGACTTTTCTTAAGTATATAATAATTATGTTTCATTTAATATAATACAGGGCAAGGCAATTTCTATCTCATTATTCTAAATTAAACACTTAAATGTTAAGGAATCATATATACTTGTGATCCTATTAATGAATGTTGTATAATGGTATTTTAAATATTAACACCCCCTTTAGCTCGATTAACAAATTTATACAAATCAACATATACCAAAAAGGTAATAAATAAGAAAATATAGTTTTAAGACAGCAAAGTGTAAATGTTTAAATTTATGAAACGAAAACATGTGGAAACCGTGGACTGCCGTGGTATTTTGCTCTAGAAAACAAAATTGTTACTTCACACAAATCTAAATTTATATGATGTATAGATTTAGTAAATCAAGGCGACAATATCTTTGGAGTATCACGAGATCTATCCCTTTTGTTTGTTTGAAGTTCATTTACAAATATACACATTACATTTACAAATATACACAATAGCAATCAAGAATAGGTTGATTGGGGCAGCAGAGCTTAAGAGAAATCTAATAGTTATGGACCACATCTTCACATTAAAACAAGATATAGACCGCAACATGAATCAAAACCTTACTATCCTTGCTACAAGAAGCAGGAGGCTGAAATAGCGCAGTATTCTGAAGATAAGTTTTCCATACATAATATCCTTCGCATCATGATCTCGTTTTTAATACGTCTTTGTAACATATTTTCATTGAAAATACACATGGCTACACAACTACAGTATTCAAAATAGCATTGCAATAGATAGATATATTTAGATTATTATAGATATTTCAAACAATATCAAACAAAGACAGACAATGATGAAATACGTCTAAAAATACAAACAGCAAGAGTGAATTAAATTAGACTAAATATTATTATTAACAAAAATCGGCACGTGCATAACAACTTAAAATTAAAAGATAACATTTAACTTTCTTTTGAAATATTTTTAAAGTTATCAATTGCTTTTATATTTCAAGGCAGTTTATTTTTTTATAGCTTGCCATCCCATGTATATTAATTCTTTTTGAAAAACTATAGTTCTGTGAAAATAATGGAGTTAATTCGAATTGCTAAATTTAATTTTATCATTCTTGCTAATTATCTTGTACATATCTTTTGCCGTTCAAAATAGTAGTTAATTCGTTTTTTTTTTTACTGATTTTAGTGTTTATTTAGTTTTGCGCCTTTTTTTGCCGGTTAATTTTTTTTCCTGTCGTTCATTTAACATGATTTTTTTACTTGGAGTATACTGATGTATACATGGTATTTGGTGCATTTAATGGAAATGTGGCACAACAATGCGAGAACATCGTGCTTGCTACCCAAATCGGAGGCATCCTTCAGTAAATTAATGTGTTAGCAGTAGACAATTTGCTGTTGTAATGAATATCTTACGCCGCCAAATCGTTCCTTCAGTTTTAAAGGAAAGCATTCTGCCTCTTTATCACGTTGATAAAAGTTGAAGCTCTTTATGAAAATGATAATTTTCTCCTTCTGAACTTCTGCAGGTTTTCTATTTTTGTTTTCTGAAACACATTCTTGTATATTTAATATAGATAGAATCTCTAACACCTATCAATTTCACTATTGGATAGAAGAAATGCTCACCAAATTCATGAGTATGGTCACCAAAGAAGGTTTTCATTTCATTTCATTTGGTCAAGCACATTTGGTTAAGCACCCATACAGTTACTAGACCAATTGATCTGATGCAATGTTTTGGAAGACGTTATAGATAACATGCGACCGAATATGCTGTACATTTATAAAACTTGGTAATTATAACATACATATGTTATCATAATTACCAATAAGAATCATGCAATGTATTTATGATTTTAAAAGCACCTACGTGAAATATAAAAATAAATTTTCAATATTAGTATAAATGCATTGTCAGCTATAGTATTTAAAACTAGTTATCTTACCTCGAGGTTAGTTTTATCCGTTCTTTGTGTTATAGACTCATATAAGACTCAGTATAAGACTTTCCATATAGCAAATGTAAGGACAGAATTGCGTAAATATTAATGATGCAATTAGGTACATAATGAACGAAATATGACCGAGTGTGTGCCAAAATATTTAATGAGTTACATTTTTTTTTTTGGCTTGCGAGATCAAAGCCCATACGCCAGCGGTTGTAAATAAAGAAACAAAAGTAATAAGACATAATGGGTGCTATATGTATTTACTTGTGTTATGATGGTCCGAATGGGGCACTTTTAGGATACAACAGGGGACACCCACTTCACAGTCTGGGGCCTATCAGACTGACTAACGAAAGTACACATCACAGAGTTCGGCCAACGGAAAGTAGGATTTACACACAAAGTATCAATTTAGGAAGGAATGACCCATTCGAGCAAATTAGATTAGTATTTTCGTTCTTTTAATAAGGTCTATTATTATGTCATTGATTTTTTGGTTATTCAAGTACAGTAATGATATTATACTAGTTGGTAATGGTACTCCTATAGAGATAAGTAGATTGTGTAGTTGTAAATATGTGTAGTTGTTACACGATAATATAAGATGATTTAAATTTACCTCATCATGATCACAAGAGCAAGTAGGAGAATTAATTATATATAGTTTATGCAGATTGGATGAGAATCAGCCGTGTCCAAATAATTTACATTTAATGGTTACTGCTTAGGTCAACCTCATTAATGTTTTTCTTATTAAACTTATAGTATTCCTTACATTTTATATTAAAATCGTTGTACCGCTTAATATTATTATAATACACCTAATTTCTATCTCTTTTTCTCATCAGATCAGAAATCACTTTTCCAGCAGAACTCAAAATTTTAATAAGAATCTATGATTACAGAAATGTTATATACTTTTGTAATTATCTACTACAAAAGCTCTTGCTCTTGAATACTAATGACCTGTAGTTTGTTTTAGCAAGCTAACGACGCCATTTGCTTCGAATAAATGGCGCCCTGCTATTTCTGGGATTTTAATTAATCATAGACTCCTAAAAGGGAGACTGTTTTAGAGCAGAGGGCTTTCTTATGTGCGTGTAGGCACTAGTTATGCTGAAAACAGAGTGCTGTCCTTTTATTCTTCTCATAACAAAGGCCAAGAGGAACGTCTTTCCGCTAATCCGATTAATTTTGCCTAAATAGAGTTGAAACGTTTCCCGATCCGTAAATGGAAACACTTGTCGGCTTTTTCTGCGGCGCCGTAATCTCATTAAGCCATTTAAGAAGCAAATCCGTTCCACGGTGCAAAACTAAAGTGGAATTTATGAGGCGACACTCGTTAGTAGAATCGCTATTTATGTCCGTTTAGTGTTAAAAGTACATAACTGGCTGGCCTAGTTTTCATTGTAGTCGCGTCTCATATGTATAAGCTTGTTTTTTTTAATTGCGTTTTACGGCTAATGCGATCATATAATCTTCATATGTTGAAAAGTATTGTGAATTATTAAACACTGCGCTTTTAACTAAATCTAAATCAGTTAAATTATTGTTTTTAAATATCTTTTTTTATTCCACAAAAAGAAAAATGATATATGAACTTCTACAATAAATACTGCAAAAATAGAAATAATCATGTTTATCTCTTTTTGATAGATGCTAGATGTGTTCAGTCCACAAATCTATTTCCAGATTTCTACTGCGCATGTTAATTACGGTTGTCTTCCATCCCGATACCTCGGGAAACGTCAGCCCTGTTGAGAGTAATATTTCAACATCCCGACAACTTAGAAGATGCCCTGAAAATGTAATCTCGTTAAAAGCGCCCTAAATGAGGATATCAAACGTTTTAGCTATAAAATAATCAAATTTCTTATTCCTATGTTAGTTACTTATTGCAATTATTTACTGAGTTATTTAATATTAGAGTATTTTTAATACCAGTGACAGTTCGGGCAACCTAGTTAATAAGTAAGACTTTCAACGCAATATTATACTGCATCCTAAGTGTTAGAACAACTGATAACTCTTTCATTACTGGAATTGTTCTTTTATTTCAATTATGTGACATTTAGGTAGACAATGAATGAATCCAACTTAAAAACCGGAAAGCCACATCCACATGATAAGTGTGATATGCTAATATAGTACTTTACGAAAGCATGATAAATTTTATATTTATTAAACAGCTTTTTATAATACATTTTTTTATTATATTAATCTTGGTTTGGTAAATTTATATTTCATTGATTTTTAATTCCCTTACTTCCCGGCGTATCTATGTTTAATTAATTAGTCAACATAGACTAATAAAAATTCATACAATAAGGAAAACATTATCATGCCATTTTTTTTTGTTTCGACAATATCGTAAATCACGAAGTTGCAACACGTAATTTTATTGGTACGTTGCTCATAACAACTTTAGTTCCACATCAGTCTAATTTTAAGGAAATAAGGTTCACGGACTTAACTCCTGTTATAAAATACTTAGTTTAATTATTACGGGTCGTTCATTCCCTACTTTAGGACAATAGATGTTCACACAATTACATTTATATGACTGGAAACTCATCATCATTATCTGAAACCAATTAAATACCTTTGGTCGTAACGAAGTAGTAATAAAAAGAGCGTCCCAGTTGCTAAGGCCTTGTATGACAAAGCACATAATATAAATGTGGGAACATTAAAGCAATTAATGAGCAATAAGCACTCCTTGACCACTATAGAGATATGTATACATGTCGGCTAGGTTTTCTCACTGCATTTGATAGCGTTCTGTTAATTCCTATATTGCATGCTTATTAATAATTATTTCTGATTATGAATCATAGTTGTAAGAAATATCAGATTTGTAATTGATTTCGTGAGAAATATTTTGCATTTAGCGTGCATATAGTATGAACACCGACATCAGAGGAAATTGCGTAAAGACAACCTCAGATCGGTTATGTAATATTTTTTTTTTACGTAAATATCCATTACAAAGTTATTCTAAGTTCATATCTACTCTGCGAAAAACGTACTTCTTGTGTTTTTCTTTGTTTTATATACACGGTGTTTCTCACACCATTTTTCCATGTACTTATCCGGAGACTAATAAATTTGGTGGAGATGGTAGGATATTGACTATGTACGAGTCTGCCATTTCAATACTCTCGTCCTTCATAAATATCCTATTAATGCCCCCATCCCCTTTTTTTTCTTGAATTGTGCCGCTAATTATTACAAATAAATTTAAGTATATATATTCGAAATATTCCAGAAAAATATCTGGGAAATTTTGCGGCTCTAGCGACTCTGAATGGCTAAGTGTACAAGAGATAAAAACATCGGAAAAGTAATTCGCGTTTCCGGTAGAAACTGCAAATCATGCCTTAAAATATTACTTAAAATTTCGCCAATATTTATTTTAAGTACATATGGTAAAGTAAAAGGACTAAAGTACGCTTTAAAGATGGTGTGCCATCCAAAGACTGGTTTAGCGCGTTTAAATGGAGACATAACCTTTCCTTGTAAAAAATACAACAAAGTGTTGACTAGGCTTGTAAAAGAGCTTGCGACCCATTCATGATCGAAAATTATTTTGGTATCTTCGAAAGTACAATTGATGATGTAAATTTGACGGAAAGTCACACTTAACTGGAACTTAGATCTGACAACCTTTTGCAGAGACCCATCTAAAACAAAAGTCTTAGTTAAAAAATAAATTTCTGCAATTCGTACAACAAATTCTTCTGGAAAAGAGAATATCACAGTACTCCCAGCATGTAATGGGAAAATATGGGATCAATTTATGGCTCCAGAAAACACGGGGTCCCTGAAACAACATACGCTGCAACTAATAATGAATGGATGGAGACATCTGTCTTTGAAAATTATTTTAAGAACAGCTTTTTGAAAACAATTGAATGAGAAAGGCCTGTGTTGTTGAACTATGATGGCCACGCAACCCATGTCAGTATCACAGTGGTAGAAATGGCGAGGAGAGAAAATATAGTAATTTCAAAACTTCACATTCCAGAGTCACTTACTGCAATCGCTCGATTTATGTGTAATGAAATCTTTAAAGGTTCGGTGGGATGTTAATTTGACAAGGTGACAAAGGCGCCATAAGGTGTCAAACTAACAAAGAAAGAATTTTCAAAAATTATTGGGAGAAATGTGGACTAAAACAAATGAACACGTTATAAGACATAGGTTTAAAAAAAGTGGAATAGTGCCTTTTAATGACAGATGATCCCGAAAGATATGACGCTAGTTTTGAAAAAATATTTCTAGCTACTTTAAAAAGTCACGATCTTTTTGAGATAATAAAGAAAAAGCGGGTTTGTCCGGGCGCTGAAATTATCACCACAGATGGTACCTTGCAAAGGCTAAAATATAATGAAATGAAAAAGATGAAACCACATACAGTCAAACAAAAGAAAAAGACCGTTCCCAAGATGGACAGCTCGGAGAGTGACGAAAATGCCAAGATTATTAGTCTACCTTTCTTCTCGGACGAAGGCCTACTTTTTCCACTTATAAAAGAAAATGCAGAAGACCGCCAAGAGGTAGAAGAAGCATTTAGGCCTGTGGCTGATGAACAAGTTGGAGAATGGGCAATCAAAATTTTCATTCATTTAACCATACGTAAGTTTAAATCAACACATTTTAATTTTGTCTGAAATTAGTGAGGTCATTGAAGGGAAATTTATATTTTTGTTGAATTCTAATTACTTTTTCAAACTATCATTTGCTTTAAACGTCAGTGGAACTACAAAATTAGTTAATTGAATGGATGCGGTTGGACTGTAACGAATATTTATTTGCTTTTTCGAACAACCTTTGATGATGTTTCACATAAAACTAAAACATGTGAAAGGGAAAATATTGGTTCTCAACTCAAACATTAGTATAGTATTTAACGTCAAATATACTTACATTTTGGTTGAGTGGTATACAAATTACAGGTTTTCAGGTCTGGGCAAACGTGAGTATGTGTAATGTTTTATGGAGGCAAGCAAAAGTGCAACTAGCAAATTTTAACTGCCTACACTCAGAATCGCCACCTTTTCCTAGTTTGTTCTAGCCAATAGAAAGCTCGCTAAAGTTACACTTAATTCAATGCGATTGTGATATGGAAATTGCTTTTTTCTCAAAAGCCTTCACTTTTCTAAAAAATGCCCTAATTTATGCGCTACTGCGTGTGAATAAAAAGTACAAAAGAACGCAAAATAAAACAAAACTAGTCCTTCTTCACTTTATTTTATTTTATAAATTGCTTAGACTACATGTTTTGGCCGTTGTTATCTTTAGGTCTAATAGTCATAGGAAAGAACAACATAATACTTGAGATGGCACAACAGCCGAAACATGTTCTCGAAAACTATTATAAAATAAAATCAAGTGAAGAAGGACTAGTGCGTATTATTTACTAATTTATCAAATTCATGCTTCACTAATTAGGACAACACGGATATTAAAATATTTGCTTGGTTGATCTATAAAAACAACGGAGAACTCACACTATCTACTGGCAGAGAATCTCAGAAACAGTCATCCAGATTCGCCTTAAGTTCAAGTAAATCCGTGGTTCTGACTCTTTGAGTGCAATGTACTCTTTCGCCTGCATTCAGCTAAGGCAATTATTCGATTATTGGAGCACTTTTTGATTTACATAGAATGTTAATAACGGACTCTGGTGCATGTAATTGTTTCATACCACCCTTCCTTCAACAGTATCTACTTTCTTATTTGCCTGAATGAGTAAAGCAGCCAAATATGTTTTTATAACACTAACTCTAGATCATCTTCGAGTTCTGTTTATGCACCTCTAGTCCTACAATTAGCACTGCACGACTGTCATTAAATATTTTTATTGATCTGTATTTTATGATTTTATTCGAAACCCTTCTACTGCGCCTCTCAATGGCATAGATATTAGCTCAAGAAAATCAATTCTTGACTCTTGGACTGGGGTAACATATTCCTGCGTCAACACTATTTTGTTTTCGAAACATCAGGTTGCGTTTGTGTCTTTTGGTTGCATTTTCATTCTTCGCTAATTGGAAAGGAGATAGCGGAAAATGTATGACTCATAGTTCGACTATACATCATATCCGATGGCATCCCCAGCATGCTGTCCGACAGCTTCCAGCAACATGTTTGCCGCCTTAACTATGTATATGGTGAGTATGTTGTGATTGATTCGTTGTGAGATAAGAGCGAAATGTAGTTACTGTGGCCTGCTTTTTCGAGGGAAATATGCAAGGTTGGGAGGCCAAGATGATTATCATGCTTTGCATGGATTTAAGTTTTGCTGTGTCTCTGTTTTGATACGTCTTCCACCTTCCTTTCCATAATTAGTGGCCAAGCGTTGCTTTGTAAATAGCATCCAAGATTTCCTTTGCAGATTCATATAGATATTTTTATTGTGCTTTTTTTGGTGGAAATCGTCTGACATAGAGTCTCTGGACACACTGCAGCCTCTTGGCTTTTTGAATTCAGTCTCCCATTTCTTTCACCCATTAGATTATTTCAGCCATTGCACGATACTAATACCCTACACTAATCTGAATAAGTCTCTGGATAGTTGATTGAAGTAATCATCTGGCTTCACGTTTGGTTTGCCAAATATTCCCTGTCTTCTTGCGTCCACAGCCTCGTATTCACCCAGAATATGGTAAGCATTCTCTGTTCTCTCATTACGCGATCTGCAGTTGGTATCTCCAGTGGTGATCCCAATTTTCTTGAGACCTGTTATGATACGAAGATGATTCCTACTGAGCTGCAGCAGTTCTTCAGCCTACATTTCTGATGGTCCCTTAATAAAGGTATTACCACGAAATTGCTTGGTTGTATTATTCCAGTGTTCTTTTTGTATCTCTCTTCTATCTTTCTTGATAACTCATCAGATTTTTCGATTCCTTCAATTGCTAAATATCCGGGCACTCACAGCAAAGTGACTTTATAGCAGTCTGTCAGGCTATTCAGTTCTTGAATACATTCCCAAACCAGTCTTGATTGTATCTTGGGGTTCACTAGTGTTTTCAGTATCGGCTGGCTGTCTGTAGCAATATAGATCCGTTTGCTTTCATAAGACCTCTGATTGATTTCAGTTGCATTATTGGTGAGTTAGCGTCTTAGTAAATAGAACTCTTGTATAGCATTATTGGAGAACATTAATGAGCGTCTGTACAGATTTATGTTGCTTGCTTGCTTTTACTTTGGTTTACAAATCACCTTTCGACGATAACCAGCCACCCTAGTTGCATATTTTATTACAAAATTTGCCTTGTTCTCCCTGTTCAATTAATTCTTATCATCAACAAGCGTACTGATGCACCCACACCTTTTCCCTTTATCTACCTGCGCCCTGCGTTGCCAGGGCAACGTTTACTGCGTTCAACAGCGGAACGGTCCCAAAGCAGTTTGCTTTAAATGTTTGAAGAGCGAGCTAGCGAGATTATTTATGACTTGTGATGGTGCAGAGCAGCGATTTTATAAATTCGAACGGTGTTATTTTAATTGAATCGCTCGTGTAAATATTTGTACTGGAGCATGTAGGCAGGTACGTCTACCTCTATCAACGATGTTACTATCTGTTACAGCGCCCCCTGCGTCGGGACGATTTCACCAATATCCAATTATGCGGAGTACATAAATTATAAAGTGATATCATTAATATCGTCGCATCACGATGCGTGCTTTGCTTTCGGAAATGTATTGTTTTATATTACGGAGATGCCTGCCGATTGTAAAATTTATTAAATTACATATTTATGTATGTGGATGTGGAAAGAGGAGGGGTTTAGTGGCGTAGATCTCTAAATAACGCGCATATACCATCGCCGTAATTAAAATTGGTTTCGAGTGCGCTTGATCCGGACAGGATATAAAATCCATTCAAAAGCTAAAATTAATTTGTAGATGGTTTTTGTATGTGCACGTAGTTTTATTGTTACTAGCTGATGAAAATGTCGCACCCAAGGGTGTAGTATATAAAATGTAGATTTTAAAAACAATTTCGTGGGAAGAGTAAAGTTTAATTATAGAGCAAAAGGAAATTAATGGAATTTTTAAATTTACCAGTTTTTGATCAAATTGGAGGTGAATAAAATATGTCACGTTAAATAATCACTATCTACTTAAAAAAATAAGGTAATGGCAATGTACATAATGGGCAAATATACTTTTCAGGCCTGTTGTGTTCGCGGTAGAAACATTGGTAAAGTCTCAAATTGTAAATGTATCTCTCCATGTTCAAGATATCCAAAAATATTGATTTTTCTTTCTGCAAATTTTTTCAACTTTATAAAAAATATATAGTATTGAAATATCCAATGAACGTTAAGTTTTGAATAGGAGAAAAGAGTCAAGACTCGTTCCTTCCGCTCAACAAACTGTGTAATATATGATAGCTAGTTTCGGTTACTTTTGGCCACCTTTGACGTTGATCTGAAGATGGCTAAAAGTAGCCGAAACTAGTTATAATACATTGGACACTTCGTGGAACGGAAAGAACGAGTTCTTTAATTGTTTTCACCTATCCATAAATATATAGCACCCTCTTTAGTTTAAACACTAAGCAAAATATTATATTTTTTATAACATGCAACGCTCATAAAAGATTAAAATAAAAATTTTGAATTAATAATAAAATTTAACTTTAGTGTTAAAACTGCAATTACCTTTTCTGTAAAATGTGTATGAATTCATATAGCATATAACACGTAAAATATGTACAAATACTAAAGTAAACATCAATCATTAAATTTAAAATTACATTTACATTTGCTTCTTTAATTAATATGTGCGTTAACATAGTAATATAGTATAATTTATAATTTAACTTTTATCGTTTGCTTTTTGTAAGTATACTTCGCCAAAGTTAAAAACCATCCATAAAAACAATTACTATTCAATTTTTGACCTGCCAGGTCAACATTTTTTTTAAGCACTAGGGCATTACCTAACACTTACTGAAGCATTCTTTCACCATCCAACAATTCGGATTGCATTTTTGAATCTCCACAAGCAACGCCAGTAGACTAAGGAATTTTTCATATTATCGTAATGTACAGCGGAACGCGGCGTTTTGTGAGCCAACGCAGCAGACCTTCGGACGAGATGCTAGGACAAAGGCCAATAAAATGAGAAGAGAAACCCTCGAAAGTGTACTTTTTAGCGGCGAAATCTAATTTAAGCGAAACTGGCGTCGAGCAGTGCGCATTAGTAATTAGAGGCACTCCCGCAGCATATTAATTTTCTTTGGAACGGCAATTGCGGCTTCGCTCAGCAGTAGGTAAGGGCGAAATGTACTGCTATGTGCACAATTGTCGTTCGAGCGAAGAGGGCATTAACATGGCCGGTATCGACGAGTGAACGTCCTGATGTAAATGATAACGGAGATAAAATGAAAATTGGGTTCGATATTTTTCGAATTTATTTGGACCTAGATGAGAAATCGAAGTACTATGAAGTGATTGACTTAAATATCTACCATGTTATTGTACACGCTATCATAATTATCGTGTAAATTATTCCTTTTAATGATATACCTATTAATCTGCTATCGAATACTCTTGTATTCGACATTAGCGATGACCTCAATTTCCTACCACTCCACAGTCAGATCTTCATCTTCAAGATATTAGACAAAATTAAGGAAGCAGTTATTACATTAATTCAGTTTGTAACTGCCATAAAATAAAATACACTGCTCGCCAAATTTAACGCACAATTTTACAAAGTTTTTAAAAAGAATTTTTTTAAAATGTCTTGATCTCATATATTTTTATTTCTTGTTTTTGCCGTTGTTTTATCTAAGAAAATGTAAAAGAGATGTTTTTTTTTTTGCTTCTTTTTGCCAAGAGTTCTAGAACGTGATAAAAGTGGTTTATTTCAATAATTCAATAAATAAATTTGATGTGAGTTCGTCTGACAACACTTTGTGGCATTGTATTGAGTATTTTTCTGCAAAATGAACCCACAGCAATTAGAAAATTGAAATTTAAGTGAAGCTGATTGCATAAGAATCGTTACTCTTAGTGAAGAAGGTTACACTCAAGCTGAATTGGCTGAACGATTTAATGTAAATCAGTCAACTATTTCTAGAGTCTTAAGACGATTTGTGGCAACTGGAAGTAATGCAAGAAGACCAGGTCAGAGTCGTGTAAGAGTTACAATCCCTGATCAAGACCGTTTTCTACGAATGCGTATCCTTCGGCAACGATTTGTTACCAGTACCTTGCTTCAAAATGAATTTTTGGAGCGTTACAACGTCAGGATTAGCCAAAATATGGTACGAAGAAGACTCGCGGAAACGGATTTAAGGGCTAGAAGCGCAGCACCAGGTCCGTTACTTACTGTAGAGCACAGAAGGCAACGACTAAATTTTGCTCGGCACACATTAACTCGAACATGGAAGAGTGGTCTAGAATATTATTCATGGATGAATACAGATACTGTCATTTCTCTGATGACAGGCGGAATAGAGTGTACAGGAGGCCGGGAGATTGATACACTCAGTGTAACATTGTTCAAACTGTGAGTTATGGTCGGTGATGGTGTGGGTTGTGATCACTTTGGAGCACGGCGTTAGTACAGATAAAAAGAGGACGGCTTACCGGAGATAGGTACATGAGAGACATCTTAGAAGATTATGTTGTGCCATTTGCACCGTTTATTGGAGAAAATTTCATGCTTATACATGATAACGCTCGGCCCCACATTGCAGGAATTGTGCAACAGTATCTGCAAGAAGTCGAAATTCCCATTACTATTTGGCCTCCCAGAAGTCCTGACCTCAATCCAATTGAGCCCATGTGGGATGCTATGGGAAGGCGGCTAAGACAATTACCGAACCCTCCAAACACATTAAATGATCTGTTTCTGAGACTGGTAGAAATTTGGGAGCAAATTGATCAAGATCAAGTGAGATCGTTAGATGCCAGTATGAGGGATCGTTGTCAAGCTGTTATTAACTCAAGAGGGAGAAATACTCGCTTTTAAGTTTAGTTTGTAGAAATTCGCATTTCTTTATTTTGTCATCATTTGCATAGTGAATATACAATTTTATTTTGCATTAGTTTTTTTTTACGAAAATCCATCATTTTTTCTATGAAATCTTCAAAAATTAACATTAAAAACAAAATTGCATTCCAAAAATTTATTTATAATGTGTAAAACAAGAATTTTTGAATTATACGTTAAATTTGGCGAGCAGTGCATATTATTTACATTTGAATATTTTAACAGATTAAAAGCTTTTTTTAATAGCAAGGGCACAGTTGCAACTCTAAAATTCGGATTTCGATGAAACTGTAGAGACTGAAGAAGAAGTATCATGGTGTAAATAGAACGCAATTCCTTATTGTGTTCAATTTCCAGTCCTCCGAAAATTTACAGATTTTTTTTGTAAATACCTTGGAAACATTTTTCTTTTTGAACACAGTAAGTCGATACTTTTCCCTTTTCTTTTTAGTTAAATGATAATTTGAAGCATGATACAAGAACAAAGGTATGCCCTGATGACGTAACTGATGACGCGCTAAGGGGCGTTCTACCATTGCTATAAGCTATAAGTAATTATCCAATCACTACAAGGACACATTGAATGACGTAGCAATTATTTATAAAGTAAAATAAGTATTTGCATTACAAAAATGTGTAAGTACAATTATTAGAGGTAATGGTACTGAAAGTTTTATATTTAATAATTTACAAAGAAATTTATACAAAAAGCCTTTCTATTTTTAGATCCTACACATAATGTAATATATAAAATACGACATTTATTATTCTTTTTCATTGCAATACAATACACATTACATACATACAATACATTGCAAATTTGCTGACACCTTTCTTTTGAAACTATTTTTTTTTTATTTGTTGAGAGTAGAGAGTAGTTCAAGCCTGTATTTTCTTACAATACGACAAGACTCAAAACTGATATAAATATGTATAAATCATCACTATTCAGAAGAAAAAGTATATTTTTTCTAAGATATTTTCAATCAATATTTACAACTAAAAATTACGAAATTTACAAAAAAACAAAATATTTAATGAAAAAGTAGCATTGGGCTTGTTACACTTTTTTTTAATATCTTTTGAAAAGGAAATTGCTGTGATTAATCTATTTTTTAAATTCTTTTAAACAAATATAAGTTTAAACTAGTGGTGCAATAACGTTTTTAGAATCTTTTAGTATACTTTATAATGTAGTGTATGAAATACATTTTTTTCTTTCGACAAACTATTCTCAATTCTTTAAAAATTTCTTTTGTTAAGAGTATCATATCTTTTAAAATGTAACACCTTTTTTCTTGTTAGACAAGCGATACATTCACTTCCTGCATGCACAGGCAACACTGGCTTCAATATAAAATACATAGATTCGTAAATAACTATATATACGAAAACAATAAAAGCCAAAAATAAAACAATCAACTCAGAAAGAAACCGATAACACACAAAAGACTGCAAACACATGCTCACACGATTAAATTATAGATAGTAATGCCGGTCTATCACTCGTTTCAGCGATCAGTGCACAACCGATTAATTTGCAATCGTTTTATAAGCATGCGGTTATTCTTGTATCTTGGTTTGATGTATATTACATAGCCAAGATGACATAATTATTAACTGATGCAGTAAACGCTTTGGTAAACATCCCACTAAATGAGGGCAATAACTTTTAGCAATAGCTGTTTATTTTATCAAACTTGTATGACATGGTTGTAAACAAACAATTATTGTTAAAAAATGTTGCCGCCATTTAATCTGACTTTAATAATCTTCGTAAAAAATGAGCCGCGTGTACTGAATACACTATATCTCCAAATATATTTTCTTTTAACATTCATATCAAGATAATTTGATGTATATTACATAGTCAAAGATGGGACAAATGATTTTCAAGAAACAAGTGATTGGGATCAGCATAAAGTGGTTATTACGTTCTAAAGGATGTTGCAGTTTAGATAGCCAATTATTAAAAATTCGAAAGCAACAATAATTTTTAACATGTCATTGATTGATGTATGTGGATAATGATCATTTTCAATAAGTAATATATATTCATTTCTTCTTAAAACAAATATTTTAGTATAATTTTCTTGTTATGGATTCGTTATTATTATTAGCATTAAGTATATGCTGGAGATGCCTATCAACAAAAATTATTATTTTATTAAGCAAAAAGAAAAAAAAGGTTATTCATATTACCTAAACAATTATGGCATGTATTTAGGCGGTGTTGTCAGTTTATCCAATATCCATAATTCTTACTATAAAAATTACTTACAAGAGAACCTGACGAACTGACGCTTTGATGAAATTTTGTCAGTAGACGCCATGAAATTTTACTTAAGAACGCTTTCTGTTGCGGCGAAACTTCAACTAAGATGGGGGACGCTAGATACAAACGTAATCATTAAGCTAGAAAAATTTGGAGCACCTAAAACCTGAATTTTATAATTTAAAGGAAAAAATAAAATTACATCTAAAAAGATAACAAAGTTGTCGGCGGAACATGTGAAACGGAGGAAGAGAATCTGGAAGCATTCTGGTCACACATTAAGCTACGTAGAAGGCATAGCTGTTGCATGAATGTGCATTCTGTCCCAGCCACCACACAGTTACACGATATTACCTATAATATGACAGATGAATAATATTAGCTGGATTGATATTAATCATATGAGCTACCGAGATTGCAATGCTATATGAACTAAATTTTTAAAAAAATAACCTCTTATACATATATTATATTATACCGAGCGGTGTCTATGCCAAGTTATTAGTTAGGTATTTATTGTCCGCTAGTCAAATATCTCTAAAATGAACTACAATGCATGATATGACCTATGTTTCCGTCTGCCTGTTGCCGCGGATAATACACTCCTACATCCAAGCGTGCATAACTCGAAAACCATCACATATGCGCGTTCACCATATGGTATAATTTTAAACTGATTTTCGACGTACAATGCAGTCACATAATAATATACAGAGTATCTCATTAGAATAAGTATGCCAAAATTCATAATTTGTGAACACATATATATAATTATCTAAATCAGTGTTGTATACATTGCTTGATAACAAAAGCAGTGATTATAACCGATTTAAAAAATCTATCAAATAGGATCAATATAGGTCGTTATGTGTTTATTGTAACACCCTGTACATAAAACGGTGCAAGTCCGCCATTGAAGCCTTTTTTTTTTGTTTTTCACCATTTAAAAGTTATTTTAGTTAAACGGAATTTTGGTCGAACTTCAAGGGCGTTTTGCATCCCCTAAAGTTAAAGTTCCGCCGTTACATATATAAAGTGTCTTTGAGTAACCCTCTATTTCATCAAAATCTAGTTCGCCAGGTTCCCTTATTTGGGATTGTAACCTATAAGTATGTACGTAAAAATATCGGTATTTATCACTGAATAATTAAGTTTTAGGTAATCATAAGGTAGGTGTTTGATACTAAAAGAGCTAGGCTTTGCTAGCCGAGGGCTCGGTTAATTTGTGTGTAGATTAGTACATTACTGATCCATCTAAAATTTTATGTACAAAAAAACAAACAAACAGTAGATCTGAAGTTCTAAATTCACAACATAACTATATAGTTTTTAATTGTCAAAATATCTGCTTTTATTTGCTTTTAATTAGTTTCAGTGTGCCGGTTTATTAATATCTGTGTGTATTTTTGAACGTTTACTGTAGGGTATAGAAAACCATAAACTCATCCTGACTAGAACTATTTTGTTACATTCTACTGCACGCTTTTTTTTGCCATTTAATTTTATCGTTTATCTCAAATTGTCCTTAATTTGTTTCAGGTATGTGTCCACCGTACACTCAGGGCAATAATCTTCATTAAACGTAAGTGCCTCAATTAACCCTCGCTTCACCACTGACTAACCTTTCTAAATTAACTACTCCGAAATATCCCTACTGGATGAATCATTCATTGTTCAATTAAGCGAAACCATTTGTTGTCGGGGTTGCTCGAATTCGTATTCTCCTTTTTACCGGCGACCGCCGAATAAGTGCCACGTGGGCGACGACGGCGACAATATCGGCCCAAGGATCGTACTTTAAAATTCATGACGATCTTATCGTGTTTTCGTTGCGCGCCGCGGGAGAAAAATATTTAGCATATTTAATATAAGTACCCATCTATCCATCGGGCGCAGGGATTTGAACGGTTCAATACGAGGCGCGGAACTCGCGATGGAAATCTCGAACGTAACGCGCCGCACCTCTAAAGGATTGAATGTAACAGCGTCTAAGGAGGTGCTTTTAAAAGGAGAACTCGTCTAAGAGCTTCTTCTGAAATTAATCATTCAAGCTCGATCGGTAAACAGAATATTTCAGTTAATTTTCCGCAGAGAGCTTTAGGGTGGAACATCCACCCTGGCAATACATATAAAATTTTCTTCTTATTTTAATACTTCCATGAACTGATTAAGCTGAAAACTTGCGTCAATTATAATTCTTTTTGAATGAAAGACAATATAAGAAGGGATGCAACTAGTGCTAATCCTAGTTTTGTTTGTAATAATCATTGAATTATTGTGTCAAATATGTACCTTGTGCGCATTATCATTAGGGGAAGGTGGGGCAAGATGGGAACATTAAGCTTTAGAACACTGCATCAGAATTGCAAATTGATATACAAGGTTCTAAGTACGCTTGTTCTAATCTTTAAACATTTATCTGCTAATGGATGAATTTACAATTTTTCGATGGGTACTCTTGATGTTGTGAGAAAATTTTGAAAAGAAATGTGTAAATACCATGGGGGCAAGATGGGGTCCAGGTGAGTTAAGAATGGGTCGTGCCATAAATCTAGGTAATAGGTAAAAAAAAATAATTCTTAAAATATTCTTAAAAACATGCAGGAACAAAGCTTAAACTCTTTACTCAATACATGTCAATTAATAAGCACAAAAAGTGTAGTTGTAAATAATTTACTTATGCTTCCGATATTGGTCGTTGAACTCACCATCAAAATAATAACGAAATTCTGGAAATTGCAAAGTTCACGCACAAACAGCAATAATTTTGTTATTACGACTACTAAAGTTTCCTACATTACAACAAACATAAAACCGCACTTGTCAATATTAGGACTGCTATTATTTGACAGATGCTTACTGGCGTTTTGTAGATAAGACGATGTCCCCATCATGCCTCGTGGCCCCAACTTGCCCCACCCTCCCTACTTGCTTACTACACGAACTGCTTGCAAACGAGATTTGCAGACGATAGATAAGCCCTTAAGCTTGACTAAAGAATGATTTTGGAGTAACTGAACAAGCTGTGACGATGCCAATTGGCCAAGATTGTTTTAGCAGAAAATCAACTAACCCATCTCACTTTGATATCACAACAGTAAAATTACTTGAAGTAGCTGTAAAACCAGGAAATAACAACGCATCTAAAATATGAGTTGACTGATAGACACAAATTCAGTTGCTGATGCAGTCTAAGTTTTTGAATTGGCAGTATGCCAATGTACTGTTAGGGTTGTATTTATGTGTGTGTTGTCCTAAGAGATTTATCGTGTCTCCTATTCTTGCCGTTTTGCTGCTGGCTTTTCAATGCTATTACTTTGAGGAAATACAGGATATGAGAAAGATATTTTGCCTGCATAGTGTTACGCAATTTCAGAGGAAATGGATGGGTGCTTCATTTTGATCCCTACAAAATCTTCATTTCACTTTTTTGTTTCTTCAGTATTATACCGCTACTCATCCCGCAAAAGGATTCGGACACTACGAATGGTATTTCAGCCCATTTTTTTGCAAGATTATCCCTTATTTTGTTTCCTTCCACTCCTATGTGATCCGGAACTACAGGAGGGTTAAATTAGATTAGATTAGGATTGGGGTGGCCTATGGACCTGTTTCACCGCAACCTTTTCAAATCTATTGTGATCCCTTTTTTCCTAGAGGACGCTCTCTAATTTTGCTCTCTTGATTACGCCTATCATCTTTGAGACCGGCTTCTTTATGTAGCTACTAGCTGTGGGGTTCTCCTCCCCCATTACTAGAAACCTTGTCCTCGCCAGGCCTTCATGTGCTGTGCCTCATTGGCACAGCACATGAACTGGTGTTTCTTCCTCCACAGGAGGGTTACTTTATTCCTTTTGCCTAGCTTGTTTAATTATCGAAGACATTCCCAAACCATCTTGGAACTGATATTGTGTGAGGTGAGCGCCTTGATATTTGCTTAACTATCAAACATAATGGCAATCCCCTGCTTTCGGTAATTCTTATCAATATTGAACTGGACGCTTCTTTTGATATCGTATATTTCCGCCTGGAGGATACTCGGGTATTCCCCATGCTTTCGCAGTACTTAGTTCTACGCCATATATTCCTATTCTAGTTCCCTCTCGCGCTTTGGAGCCATCCGTGTACCATTTGATGACAGTCCTGTTCAATTTCAGGGTGGTGCTTTAATCCCACTTGCTGTTGTTGCTAGGCTTTGTGGTAAATTCTTTCACAAAGCTGAGGCATGTCATCCTAGGGCACTGGTATTAGTATTACTATTAGAGAATTTGGTATAATAATAGTAATGAATGTAGCACCACACCCCTGCCTCCTCATTTACACGCTTACCGTTATAAAATACATTTTTCTTGTGTTTGAAGTAGTGTTGGAAAGAACGTAACTTCTATTCACGACCTTTAGGCCTGTTTCAGACGAGGCGGTTTAGTTGATTTAACTAAGTTGTCTCGTTTACTCTCAACTAGCTAATTGTCCTTAAAGACCTATTGAAGTCGCCGAAGCGGACAAGTTGACTCCGTGTGAAAGAGTTCCACCAGTATGCTCCTTGACAACCGTCCGTTCAACTAGTGCAATCAACTAATCGCCTCGTGTGAAACAGGCCTTAATGCCAGTTTTGGGAACGAAGCGAGAATTGAATGATCGCAACTTATAACTTGCTCATTCTGATTAGTATAAATTTAAAATACTATGAAATAGAAATGCAACCGTTTTAGTAAAAATGTAATCTGTCTCCAAAGGCTTCGCCAGGATTTTTTGATCGATTAGATTGACCGATTTAAGGAATGTCTTTCAAATTTTCTTTAGTAGGATTATAAGCATTTTTTTGTAGTGTCTAATACCATAATGAACATTGTCATAATAAGGGCAGTGCCATTATTTTATCTTAGACTGAATACTTTTAAGATTGTAGAAGTAAATATGCGTGTAGCGCCATCTAGCAGTCGTCAACAGGCCCTAGGAATACACATTAGGTTGGGATATTTGTCACAATTATTTTATAATAAAATTATTGTAAGTTCAGGATTGGTAGAGTCAATTTGGAAGATTAACAACAAAAAAACTGTTGCGTGTGTAAAAAAATACGGATTCGATGCAGAACAGCGTTTTTTGGTATCATTCCCAAAATATTTTATAATTACCATAATTTTTTGGGTAGAGTAGAATAGAACAAAAAAGTTATAAAAAATAATAAGACGAATCATTATTTTTTTAATGGTTTCTTATCCATTTCCGACAAGAATCGATCAAACTTTTCGAAGATACAGCCAGTTTCTCGATCATCTCTCAATAAAGTACAATATAACTGGTTGCGCCAAGCGAATGTTTTCTACTCCTATTTCTAATTCCAGATTACTCGTCTCTTTCAATCCATCATCGTAATTTTTCTTTCACCAAATTACAAGCTCTAAATGAGGTACATCCGTGTCTTGAGTTTTATAATAGTTGAATAATTCATGATTTAAATATATAATTCGTTTGGAATCACGAACTCTTGGCTAAATTTTATAAATCTCTTGTATCAACATTTTCTCAACTAATGCTGAAAGACTGCAACTATCAGAAGCCTGACGCAATTTGTGTACGCAGAAATAATTTCCTCTCACCCTGAAAAGAGCAAACAGGTGATTATTTACACACAAGTAAGAACATTGTGCATGGCGTAATGGGCTGTTCGTTAACTTGACTCCTTTAAGGATTTTTAAAAAGCCACTTGACATTAAACGCTTTCATTCAGCTCTCAGGCCCCGAGCACGCGAATATGGGTGACCCCGTTTCCATAGGAACACGTATTAAATCGTAAAAGCATATTCCTCCAGCATATAGTGGAAAGCGTAAAGCAATGTGAAAAGACATGTGGGCACACGTAAACTACGTTTTATGTCTTTAACTATGTTGGTTATACAGATACTTACGGGAATATTAAAAAGTCAATTCAAAGGAGGGAAAAAAAAATGTCGGCCAAGGCAACATGTAATTCCCCCTAGTGCGTTAAAATTCGTTTATGTGGATTATGGCGTGGTATGGTATTACGAAGCATGTGTTGCTCTTTCACTAATTCTATCGTGTTATGTAAATATCGGAATTATGTTATAAAACCTGATTGGTAATAGTTTTGAACTCCTTTTTAGTAAATGAGGAATGAGTACTTTAATTCTGACGCAAACAATTGTTGGGTATAAACTACCAAAGTTACCCAATAGTTCATCACAGTCACGTACTTCTTGTCTAATTTAATTCTTACTTGCTTAAAATCGTGTTTTTATGCCATTTTTTTCAAGAGAAAAGAATTTGTGGTGGTACAGAGAGTTTTGTAGTGGTAAACCTCCTACGATATACAAAAATGATAATTGTCACTTTCATGATTATTGACAATTTTTACATTATTAGAGCAGATACATATTAAGGCATAGGAATGTACTTGCCTTTAAAGTTTTCAATATGGTGATGCAATTGGCACCTACACAACAATTCTTCAACTAATGTAGCCGCCGTTTTCACAAATTTTGTTTTGCAGGGCAACTATTAATGGCGCACAGTGATGCGTTGAAATGACTCATACCCGCTTAAAACATTAAGAAGTATCCAAGTGCATCTGTGGAGTTGATAGTTACATCGCTGAATTAATAGTTAACTTACTAATTTAAAAAGTTGTGTCGACCATTTCACTATTAAATATTGTCACAATGTTAAAAAACTATGGTATAAGTGTAACATAAATTTTTCGTATTTAATAATAATTTAAACGTAAATTTAAAAATATTATATAAGGTAATACGTAAAACAGAAATTTGATTATTTTATTTTTTACATTATTTATGTAATTAAGACATCAAAAGACAGTAACTTATATTAAATTAATAAAAAAAATAATTAAAGCAAAAAATATTTTTAATTTGAAATTTCTAACATTAGCTAAATGTCATGGAGTTATTATTTACATTTTAGTACGGAACCCTTCGTTGAGTCAATCATTAATTTTATTTTTCTTTCAGTGTATAGCAAATATAATTCAACAAAAATGCTTATGTACCTACCTTTAATGAGTTTAGTGTTTTGGAACAAAATTAAAATGTGCTGATTTAGACTAAGATTGGTTTAATTAACGCACACGATTGAGAACAACTATTTTTGTTGTGCAAATATTTTTATTTTTCTCCGTGTATAACGCTTGATACACATATTTGTATGCATAATCTACATGCATTATTGTTTCTAAGAGAAATTGTTTGTATTTCAAAAATTAGGGCCTGGTGGTATGTGATTCATTTGATTTCGTTTTTCGCAAGTCCTTTCCACTTTTCTAGGTAAAGGGACAAGCCAAGGTACTAACACTAACAGAAGAGCCAAATAACTGAACATTTAACCTATAAGCCACGTAATAAGCGCGAAATTTGTCATTGATGCGAGGGCAATTTTTAAATGGTCTGTACTTGAGAAAATCGATTACGATTGTATGTATGAAATAATATCCATTGTAAACTGTCAGGTTAGTTTTAAGATCACCCATAAACATACGGTAGCTATTTTGATATCCGAATAGTTATTTTGATTCTTGATTTAATCGATTTTGCTGCGTATTTGTTCGTTTCTCTATTTAAGTTGCCATAAGGTGTACATTGTTCTATTTAGTGTCGTCTTTTCAATTAAATTTAATTATTTTGCACTGCTGTACTCTCAGTTTATATTCGTACCTCTTCAATTCTCTTTCAACTTCTTGTAGTCTTCGGTAATTTAAATTTTAAACTAATCAAACAAGTTTAATGAACAACACGGCGGCGTTTCATTATATTGTTCACTATTGTGATCAACATAACTATTCGAATATGCTCATCTTCGTGATGAAAGAGGTAGCTGTAATTAGTTTTCGCGGAAAGACAAATTCCCCCATTTATTGGACGACAGGAAAATTGACTATACGCCTAATTTATTACTCATACCTACTACAATCATTTCTAATTTGGCGCTGGATTTGATTCTAATCGTAAATAATATAACCAATTCGTCTGTTCCGAAGTTGAGGTATAGAAGATGGTGTAGAATAGAAAATAAAACTCACTTGTCCTCGCGGCGTTGCCGATTTCATTACTGAAATGGGGATATTCAATAGGTACTTACGTCGAAGGAACTTGATAAGGAACGTTTTCTCTCCTCCGGCACGCAGTTAGTAAGTAATTACAAGATTCGATTCGGCACGAGAAGGCTAACATGCATAGGTGCATTAGCGATAAAAGCAATCTTGATGGAGGTGAGTTTTATAAAGCGCCATGGACGCGGTAATTGCTTGTTCGGATGCAGACGGAGAAAAAGAAATTTCACGCTCGGAGTCTTCCGCGTTCCCATCAGAGGCACTCTCGGCAGACGGCAAAAAAAATTGCACTACAATGAGCTTCGCTTTTTCAGTCGCAAACTAAATAAACAGTCTACAGAGAAATAAAGCCGCAGTATCATGTCGTTTTTCATTTCACGCAACACCTCGGTGTACGACACACGCTGTGTTAAAGCGTAATAACCTCTTCGCTATGTGCATTTCCGTCCCCTCGGTTCCGTCACGGCGCATTCCGTCTTGACGCCTTGAAAAATGGAAAACGCAGAAAAGATGTACTGCGGGAGGTGGTTTATGTAATGTAGACGGCTGCGAAATTTATGGGAATGTTTTCTTTGTTATGGCAACTTCCTAAGTTTGTTTATACATGGGTCATTTTCATTTGAAGTCTACATATACTGTATTTTAAAAGGTATCCAACCTTAAAATTTCAACTTGGAGGCATTGAGCCAAACATCATCTCATGACATGATCATTTTAGTTTCTGCATCTCATTTGCCCAGTATTTTTCGCCACTAACATTTTGAGAACAGAAATCGATGACTAGTCTTGAATGTATCGGCAAATTATTATAAAATAGAGCAGTTCTTGGTATATAATCCTTTTCCAGTAAGAATTAATAATAATCTCCAGAAATCTCTACATAACTGTCTTTATTTTTTTGAAGAGAAAAAGAAATCTGCAAGAAAGGTGTTGAATGTCACAAAAATATTTCTCATTATCCCAGTGTTCTTTGAGTTACATTAGCAGAATATCAAACAAGTGCCATTCATGTTTCTATTTATATAGAAGGATTTTGTAAAAAGCACGTCCAACATTAAACCTCGTAAGTTCGATAATATTATACTAATAAGGGAACAAAATTAAGCTAATTAAGATAAGTAAACGCAAACCAAGTCTGAGTTTCTATTCCTTTCTGTATTATTCAAGACCTTCTTAACTGCATGTTTTGGTAACTGTGTACCATCTTCAAGTGTAATAAGCGTCAATATAGGAAAAATGAAATCGCCGAGAAGATAAGTCAATTATAATTAGGTGCTGTGGACTTACACAACCTACATTTGTTGGTGGAAGAAATATACATATATAGCTCTGCTCTTTGTATATTTCTTAATCGAAAATCTTAATATTCTACTATTGTACTTTGCTTCCCGTGTTCGCAGGAGTGATTTAGAAAAAAAAAACCTACATTTGGCATCATTGCTCTTAAGTTTGTATTGATTTGTGTTGTATTGAGGGTGCACAGAAAACCATCGTATGAAGTTTTTTTTTATTTTTTAATTTTATTTTACTGTAATAAATTACTAGACCAGATTTTTCATTCAATATAGAAATTGTAATTATTAAGGAATTACATGTGCTAAAGCTAGAGTTTAATTCATTGCTTTAAATATTGAAACTCGTTGGTTCTCAATACACAGTTGCAGCTCATGTGATATAGTTTCAATCACTTGCTCCAGTATTTCTGGCGTAATGTTGGAAATTACGCCAGCTGACTAATTCGTTTATTTATTCCTCACTTTTCCGGTATTTAAGGAAGTGTAGCAAATACTTTATCTTTGATAAAACACCAAACAAAATATTTTAATTAATTAAGATAGGGATCTAGCAGATTATGGCGCTGAACCACCACGACCAATCCATCTATTTGGAAAATGTCCTTTCAGCCACTCCAGTGTTGGCCAAGATAAGAGAGGCGATTAAATTTCTACCGCGACTAGATATACTCGTATTTATTCGCGTAATGAGTGGGGAATAGTGTTGATGAGCGATTTTTCGGGAGCCGACAGAGCACGAGTATGTCCAAATCGCTTCCCTAATTTACCCAACACTGAGCCACTCTTTAACAGTACATGGGGTTTCTATGAGTGTTAAGGACTCCATCTCTAGTAACTATACAGCCATCTTTCCAAAGAAAGGAAGCAGAGAATCATCATCATCGTCATGAATTTTATTTAGAATCCTGTTTCAGCAATTCAGTCAAAGAACGATATCATATTCATAAAGGGGTAGATCTTGAGAAACGTGATATGGATGCAGAATGCTCTCTTTTAAAACTGAATGAACGCTTTTGGTGCATGGGACGTTAACTTCAGTAGCTCACTGCCTAGTGCTAATTAAAAAAAAATCTATTCTCCTTGTGAAGTGCGTCTTGACCTTCCAGCCTTTCGATGACCTGATATAAACAAACCCATTCCTCGAAGACGATTAGATTAAATTAGGATTGGGGTGGTCTATGGACCTTTTCAGATCTACTGTGATCCGCTTTTTCCTATCATCTTTGAGAGTGGCTGCTTTGTGTAGCTGCTAGCTGTGCGGTTTTCCACGCCCATTACTAGAAACCTTGTCCTCGCAATGCCTTCACATTGGCACAGCACATGAACTGGTGTTTCTTCCTCCTCTTGGTAGTATCTGCAGGTTGCATCATCTGCCAGGCCTATGTTGTACATATGCCTATTCAGTCTACAATCACCAGTCAGGAGACCTACAATAATTTTGACAGTCCTCTTGTCTTTATTCAGTAGATCTCTAGTAAATTCAGGCCTCTGTTTCTTTAGGAACTCTTTTGCCTGTCCCGGTGATTTTTGCCACTACCTTTAAGACGTTGCTCCAACCTTCGAAAGATATTTACTCTAGGATGCCCCCGATTTGAGTAGCGAACGCGATGTTCTCGCATTGTCTCGTGCCCACTTCCATTACATGTACCATATGCTATGTACAGTGCACTCGATTAACAAGAAATCCATGTTAAACGAATGAAAGGAAAAGTGCCCAAAAAATTTGCAAGACTGAATATTCAATAAAATTAATAAAGAACGTATTAATTCTTATTACTATTTCGAACGACAGAAAAACATTATCAACATAAATGACACACTTAAATTCAACTATTTACAAGTCTTGAAGATACGCATTATAAAATCCAAAGACTTTGAACGCTCGCGAGTCATTTTCTGTGCATATCTGACTATAAAAATTTAACGTCATCAGCATAGATAAGAACAGGACAGGAAAGTAGGAAATCATTGATAAACAGATTGAAAAAAAGAGGACCTGAATTGGAGCCTTGAGGAACTCCAGAAGAAAGACAAATCATTGTAAAAAATATAGCGTCTGCGTTCACTCAAATAAGAATCAAGGAGTTTAATAACTGGAGGAACAAAACCAAAAGAAGTTATTTTATGTAGTAGAATTTGGTGTCTATAGTATCAAAGGCTCGCGAGAGGTCAGTGTAAATAAAATCCTACGTCTCTCAAGAACCTCGCCTATTTTTTAACTAATGCAAACCAAAATAGTAATAGTGGAGCGACCAGGAATATAGCCATGCTGATTAGAAGACAAATACACACGCAAATTGTTATAAATGGAAGTACATAATTTGAAAGAAGTGTTGACTCATCCTTTATGAATACAGGGCAAATTTTAGCACGTTTCCACAGGGAAGGGAAAACACTAGAACACTAAAACACTGTTATAATATGATTATACATATATACATTTATTATTAGGAATAGTTTAATACTTTGCATTTGAAAGGTAAGACAAACCAAGGTCATCAATATTTAAAATATGCCTAATAAAGTTTAGTTTTGTGACGTAGTGACTATAAATAAACAAATCAATGACCGTTTTTTTGTGTATGTAAACGTATATAGTACCCACTTTGTAATTAAAAACTTATGTAGTTAAACTGTTTCTGCAGATCATTTTCTTAATTATATTGAGTAATAATTAATTTTAACTTTGAAGAATTACGTTAGCATTTGAAGAAGAAAACGTTTAGCTTAAAATACGAGTTTCACATTTCTATATTATTTTGAAAATACATACTACTAATGATTTTCTTGTTATGTTCTAATGTATTTCGTTTAATTACTTCTATGGGAATGATTTATTTATTGTTATGCGTACTATTTTAATGATATAGATGTTGCTTCATATCCCGGTTTATCTTTATCTTCCTGAAGCCATCAAATTCTGAAAGCGCTCCTATAGAATTTATAACAACGATATTTCGGATATACCACTAGCAAGCTAGCTTTCTTGAGTTTCTGTTCGCAGTCAAAGCATCAATTCTTATATCTTAGCGAACATTTGTCGAACATTCTTATCCCATAAAAGTTGAAACGCTGCAGAAATACATTCAACGCGCGACGACCTTATTTTGGGAGGCAATAATATGGCGAACTGAGAGAAAAAAAAAGAACAGAAAACATACCGAGAAATATAGACTTTATACGACCGGTAAATTTCACTTCAAACACCGCTAGTATGTGCTTTACAGCCCGGTTTATGTACGCGGTAATGAATAGTAAAAAACGCAGCACCGTTGAAAAGGTAAGAAACCGATGTTGGAGTACGTACGCTTCGCCGGAGGAATATACCTTCGAATTACTGGCGGATTCGAGTTTTGTGTCTACCCCGAAAACACGGCGATAAAATGACGTCGACGTTAATAAAATCGGATCCGATGTGAGGGTCCATAAAGTTTTTCCAACTTGTAGTCAAATTACGCCACGAAGACGTCGGCTAGGATGGCCGGGAGGACTACGACGTCGTGGGATCGTAAATGGAGGACAGAACCGATCTCGGTCCGAGGCGATGTGATTTTAAACGGGCCGGGCCAGGCACGAATGACTACGAAATGGGAATCCGGTTGCTATATCTTCGTCAAGAGTAATTTACAAGCTTACGTTCGGGTCGCAGAGAAGACATCAAAGAATCCATTACTCGCTGTGTGACTAGCGAGCCAGGGAGAGGTTTGTTCATTTTGGCGAGATTTTATGTAACCCTTGTATCGTATGTGCACCTTGGAGTTCTTTAGGAGACTCTTATGGTAACCTAAATTTTAAAGGACAAGAGAATTTACAAGAGGGTAGGGTACCTTTTTCGTAAACGGAAATTTATGAATGAAAAATTTATTCTTTCTGAAACAGTGTTACCTTTTGTGCAAAAGGAGAAGTGCCATATGGTACAACATTTCTGTAAGAATAATTTTGTACACAAAATGGTGAATATTGGGCATTTGTACACTGAAAGAAGATGTGTTAAATTAGCAAAAAAAAAAAAACAGAGATCCAACAAAAAAGTTTGGTTAAAGGCAATCAAACAAAAACGTTTTTTAAAGTAACAAAATTTCATTCAATTTTGTTAGGGCAATAAATATTCGGAGTGAAATAAACAACCATTTTATGTTAAATCTATCAAAATGATTCATTAAAAGAAAAAGCAGAAGTTATTAGATTAAATAAACATTCTCTTATGTCAAAATAACAACTTTTACTGTGTTAAACAAGAAAATTATGTTGAGCCAAAATATAATTGTTTTTCAACTAATAATATTTTAATACATATCACGGCAAACCATACGGGCATTTTTCAATTCGCTTTGCAAAGCGAAATGTTCAGATGTGATAGTATTGTATATTTATCATCTCATATTCATATAAAATGTAAAATATCAGTAAGTTTAAAACCCTCAAAAAATAGCAGTTTTATTGTCATCACTGCCATTATACGTCACCAGTCGCTGCTTTAATGTTCATAGCTCCTATTGAATGTTTGACTGGTAAATACACTAGATTAATATTTTATAACTCTGACTATCGTGCTCTATGACCCTTATATTTAACGTATTTGCTACTATATGAAAAAAAAACAGTTATACAGGTATGGGTTCACGTGGCTTTGTTAAGTTAATAAAATGATATGGTTGCCTTCATTATGTAAACTAAAAACTAATTATTTAAGATTAACTAAAATTTTGGTTAACTTTATAAACATTACAAAACATGTAATATAGTTTATTATTAATATAACTAAAGCTAGAACTTTGTTAAAGCCATTAAAAATGTATTTAAAATACACTATTCTGAAGATGATAACAATGATTTAGTTAAATTAACAATATATTTTTAATTCATTCAAACAAAATATTTTGTTGATTCCGCTGGCAAACAAGCTGTTGAACTAACAAAATATTTAAAATCAAATAATCCTATTGAATCGGGTGAATTATAAATGAAAATATAAGTAAAATTCGTATGTCTTTTCCATTCATTTAATAAATATATGCAATACATGTTTCGGCAGAACACCATGTTCAGGTATTGATAATATCTAAGTTTTATATTAAAATAGTTAAAAGTAATGACGTTTTAAATAAATTAATTATAAGCAAAAATGTGTATTGTGTATCTCACTTCTTCCACATATCGTCTGCATAATACACATTTTTGTCTGCACTGGAGGATAAAGTGCTGAGACCGAGCTTAACTGTAGGTGCGATGGAAGAACTTCCCACCAAATCCACCACTTTAATGACCACACAATGGCGCCTATACCAAAAATTTTTCTTAATGTCTTGTTTTCATCGAAATCATATGAGAAAATTCCAAAGTCATGGCCATGAGTTTCCTTGTACGCCATGTTTCGGTCAAGTGATGGTAGCGCCTCGAAATTTAATTTAGAAAATATAGCAATTGATTCGCATATTTGCGACGGTGCTCTGGACAAAAGAAGAACAATATGATTCACCTGAATCTGTTCAATCTATCAGGCAACATTTTTCAGTGAGAGGGCACTTATTTCTCTCAGCCGATTAAGTGCTTGGAATAGTTGAATCACCAACTGATTATTTACTTCGTTGTGTTAAGTAGATAGGGGTTAAAACTTGTTCTACTGGACGATATTTGGTGATTAAGCATTTATACAACATTTTATCAGGCTTTTCAAACATACATTCTTTTTCATCAAAGCAGTTTTCTATGACATCGATTTTCTGTGACAGTCAGCCGATGCTGAAAGCACTAAACTCAAAGCTGATCTGAAACTGTAAACCTACTTCATTTATGAAGAATTAAATAATTACGATTTATCCTACATCCCCTAATACACCTAATCTCACCACTGACACAATTGAAGTTCCAGGATCGAATGAATTTGTCAGAGCTTCCAAACAATTTTAATAAAGAAATTTGCTTAAGCGGCTTCAGAACTCACTTATTTTAACATAACTGACGTTAATTTCGTTAATACTGTTGAAACTTTATTTATGAAAGCTAGATAACTACAAATCATCCTAAACCTGTGCTTCACCTAAAAGTGCTACACCTATTCTAATTACTATATGGATTCAATTTCAACAATTAAAATGTTCCTATTCTAAATAAATAATTTCCCTATAATTATTAATAATAAGAAGAAAAATAATATATTGAATAGATCAGCTGTCAGTTGTTATTATATTTGCGCATATGGAACGATACTGTGAGCGCACTGTAAATACATTGCGAACGGCTACTAATTTATCCCCACTCTGGGTACCTGGGCATTCACTCATTCGGAGAAATACGGAAGCGGA
Organism: Protaetia brevitarsis; assembly: GCA_004143645.1. NCBI lineage: Eukaryota > Metazoa > Arthropoda > Insecta > Coleoptera > Scarabaeidae > Protaetia > Protaetia brevitarsis. Next base: position 13,688 of record RXPK01001248.1, on the reverse strand, counting down.
CAACCTTGCAATTTTAGAGAGCAATTACCTCCCATAGACATTGCACTTACGGTAACTAAACAGGTAGTCAATTCTTGGACAAAGCAGATATTGGTCCAATATTGAGATAAATGTCCTGGTTTGATACATGCGAAGGAGTGCTTTTCGCCTAATGATACCAGAACGAAAGAATATTTCAATTTGATTGCAAAAATGTCAAGACAATTGTTTCTGTCTTTACAGATCACTATACATTCAGAAAGTACCCATAAAAAATCAGGTCGTTGCATAAGACTGAATGTTTGAAGGACGAAAAGATAGTTGAGACACGAGAATTATGTATTTGATCTTTTGTGAAGGTTGACCTTTCCCTAGAAAACTTGAAAACAATCTCATTCAACAAGACTCTGAGCTTCCATAAGAGCCTGGACTTATTGGATGAATTTGCAAATAACATCGACCCCTGCGCATGCTGTCTTGCGTATTGTAATGTAATGACATTGGTGACTCCATGCATTTGGTCGACTTATTTATGTTTTGTGTTGAATCTAGATTGGTGGTCGAGAATCTGATGTTTTCTTTTCAAAAGCATGCTGTTATAAATAATATAATAAAACGCCTGCAGTAGTGTTTTATGTGCAAACGTGTATTTTCAAGATATGCAATTTTTAGTATTTAGTTAATGGGGACCTCCACCAGCATGTTAATGGCGTAATTATTTAGAGTTAATTATCTGTTAATTGCTTCGTTTTCCACGTACACCAGTCTAAACAACATTCAAAGCTAATTATTCATGCAATGAAAACGCAATTTGCTGCTAGTATGCATAAATAATGGGAAAACAGTTCTGTCAGCGAGTGAATTTTCGATAAATTCTCTTCAGACGTGACTCAATAAAAATAAAACAACGCACCTATTCTTAAAAATTATGTACTCATATGCCTCTCTGGGAAGTATAACATTTTTGTATCTTCAAAGCGAGTCGAGTGTGTGCATCGAGACGTTGGAAAAGAAAGAAAAGGGATATGGGGAGACGCACTAAATAGTAAAATACGGTCCGCGTTTGTTATTCATGAGACGGATGTGTTTTGGGGTTTGGATGTCTTACGATCTTCTGGGCAACGGGCGCGCCCCTGTATTCTTCATTTGTGTATGAATGGGGAAGAGATATGAGTGACTTGAAGTGCGACATAAATCAAATGTCAGAAGACGTGCCTTTAAAAACAGGAATGGTTTACGTGTATAATACGGTATACGGAGCGGAGCGGTTCGGCGTTTGTACCACCGAAGTCTAACTGGCAATCGCTGTGCGGTCCGTTAAAAGGATTAGGAGATGGTAAATGTATGCCTCTACATACGTATAGTGGAAAATGGATGTTTGCGCTTGGATTTTTTGAATATATATTAAAAATTACCGAGTTTCTGGTACCATACGGTATGCTCACGCATATGAAGATAGAAATGAAAACTTTACGATAACTTCTGCATTGCGTGATGAAAGAAACCCTTGGTAGCTTTAATTATCATGTCATTATTATATAGTTTATTTAAAAAAAAATGTTTTTTAATACTTATTGTCTTTAATGAAAAGAGTTATAGGAATTCTAAGAAACAATCTATGCTAATGGTACAAAAATGTTACAGTCCATTCATTGTAAGCATGCAACAATAGAATAGATGAACAAATTTCTTGCACGAGACCATTTTGAGAAGAAAGCCAGAATCAATATACGATATGAACAAAAAAGGGATACGACTCGCCTTACACGATTAATAAACGGTTTTAGCTAGAAAAGGAGCCAAACGTGTTTATATTGTGGCTCCAGAACATAGTGAGAATCCGACAATTGCTGCTGCCTGTGGCACTGCAAGAGGAAATGTTATCCTCTTCAAAGGAGAGCGAATGAAGCCGGAATGGAAAGGAAATTTGCCTCTAGGAAGTGCTGTTCTCATCACTCCTAAAAAGATACATGACTGCACATTAATAAAATAGCTTACATATGTCTTTCTTATTTTTATCGGTGTTTATTCCCATTTGGGAACATTCTTATCGAAGCAAAATCCCGTAAAATAACCCTGTACTGTCTGTATTCAAGCCATTTAAATCTTACTGGGATGGCGAGATCATGTTGTTTTGAACTCGAAACTCTTCGCACGACATCTTGAATGTGACTAGAACTATTAGAAAAAGTAAATTCGGGCAAATATTGAAGGATGCATGAAATAGGGCTATGGCACCAAAGAAAGTGAGCGCTAGATTCGAAGCAATAGTTATCTATCCTTTTAATGCATACAGGATTCCATATGAGCCATATGTGTGTATGAGAGATCTGAGTTACTAGTCGCGACTTGAAAAACCGTCTGGTAATGTTGAACTAACACCTGACACTAGCACTTCACAATCAAGTATTGGGAAAACATTCCAAAATCTAAAGTATACAGGTAAGGGAAAGATGCGGACCCCATTTCCTCAAGGTGAAGATATTGATTTTGAGCACTTCTATAATCATAACCTCAGCGATCTTGAGAGATCTGCAAATATTTTGAAACTAATGAAAAAAAAGTCAGTGACTCCAAGACCAAAAGCTTTAAACTACCGCGCGCAAAAAGTCTAAAGGTAAAAATGAAACGCCGACCAAAGCGAAGAAGAACGAAGGTTTTGTCAAACAACAAGTTAAAAAGTAACCAGAAGGAAACTGAAACTTTGAAACATTCTTGGAAATCCAGTGGAAGCTGGTATTGTCATTTATGCAAAACAGACAAAAAGATTGATATGCAAATATAAACACGATATGCGCATGAAGAGTGTGAGAGCCTCAGTTTTTTTTAGATAAAATAACATTGTTCGTATGTAGCATGGCGAAATGTTCATCGAGTGGATAAGAAATGTGCTTCCTTTTTTTGAAACAAACTGTTATTGTTATGGATAATGCTCCCCACTACGCAGCCAGAGCAGAAAAATTTCCTACTGTTGCTTGTAAGGAGCAGCAATTAACACCCTATTGAGCTTATATGAGCACAAGTAAAGCATCACGTCGCTGCTAACAAAAAAAGAACTAAATTATTTCAAGTAAAAACATTATTTATTGAGGAGTTCAACAATGTAGGTAGTGACACATGGAGGAATCGCATGTTATCGAAGTAAAGATGATATCAACTCGATAATGTTGTTGAAAATATGATTGAAGAATTTATCATAACAGCAAATACATCGCATCTTCAGATCTGCTATTAGAAACTGTTTCTGAATAATCATTCAAATATGTATTCTGACTATCATAAAAATACTCAAACTGAAGTTTCCATATTTGCTGTTACTTTATTTATATTATTATTTATTTGTTAATAAACAAATTCTAAAAACTTACGTTATTAAAATTCAATTTGATATCATTCTACAAAATTTTGATAATTAAACTTTTACGCTTCCAAGGGTGTCAATTTACAGTGTAAATTTTCTCACTACTTTTCCATTCTTTGTTGTAATCAGGCCGCCGGTCGCAACGCCAATTGCTGTATTCTTAACGTGAACGGAGTATAGTATTTTTACATAATCGATTTATTTTTAAAAATTTTCTGTTAAAAGCTTATAAACATTAAAATACTGTAATTGTTCCTGCGGATTATTTTAACTAGATGCTGTATAGTGTACTGTTATAGAAGCGAATGCATTATATGATGTCATTTCGAGGTTAATTCCATACAATTGCTCCCTCATCGTAGTATTAACGTCAGTATCATTTCCTGGATTAATATAGATAATTTAAAGTGATGGTCAGCAGCTCCACCAGGAATAGTTAATGAATATTTGCTCAAGCTGATATAGTAATGGATATTTTAACGCGCGAAAAGCATATTCACTATTCACTGCTAATAATGACGAACATATTGCTACAACATTGCAAAGCTGAATGAAATACAAATAGAAACCTGCCTACTACAGTTGTATACAGGATGCTATGTGCATTTACTTGTCACTACTAATCGATCTTTTGATAAACATTAAAGAGCCAATAATATTCCATTAACTCAATTAGATAGCAAACTAAAGGGCTTACACGTACGTACGATGCCATGTTTAGGAAATTGACCAATTTCGTTGTTGATGGAGTTCGGACACTTTTGGCAAAACCTTTCGGGTATCTCCTCTTTCCTGAATATTGATCGAATCGCCGCGATATTTTTTTTGTTATTAGAAGATTTCTCCGAATAATTTGATTTGCATATTATTTTTCAAAAAAAAATCAATTTTTATGTTCCTTTCTCTTGAAATAAATCGATATGCTTGAATGATTTTTGTTCTGCTTTAGTCTATATAATTGAAAGATGTCCTGAAAGGGTTTATTTATCTCCCAAAGAACGTTTCAAAAGACAAAGAAATCATATAGGCATTAGTGAGTGTATGTGTTCTTTTCATGTTTTAACAAGTGCTGTGTATTTTAACCGGTGAGTGAGAAATATTTTTTGTTATCCGCCGAGTTCTACGACATCCCTCCTAATTTACGTATCGTTGTTACTGAAACTAATACATAAATCCTTCAGCTTTTAAAGATCGCATTCATTTACGTCCCACAACTCTCAATGTCTTTAAAAAATAGTAAATTATATTCATAAGCATAAGTATAAAAGTTTTCGCTAATGTTAGAAAGTTTGACGACATGACAATAACAACTATATGAAAAAGAAGTTCTGGCTGTACACGTTGGGTTCACAAGAAGAAGGTTGAATGGGATATGGCAGCTGAAGTTTGAATCAAAATACTCAATAGTTCAATTCTGAGCTTTCGCAATCATTTTATTGCTTCATCAGAGAATAGCTACAAGAAATTACAACCAGTTAATATTGTAACAGGAAGCAAAAAGAGAACTTACAAAGAGAGTGCATGTCGGTAGCGATAACACAAAGTAATAAACAACATTTCAAAAGATACTGTGAAGTCACAACATTAAAATTATAGACGAAAAGAAGTTCGTGAGGAGGCCATAACATAACAACGATGGCGCGAAATCTAGGAGAGGTTGAGAGACGCAGTTGGAACACACAAAAGGAACAAAGTATAGAAAGACAGTAATGTACAGTCACCGACATTATTATTTAGCACTCGAACGAATGGCTCGACGCTTTGATGGTGCTAAATATTAACGTCGGTGACTGTACAGATTGTACACCATGTACAGGATGATCGGGAAGTAGGATGCAAAATGACAAATTATTTATTATGTAAATTTCTATCAATTTCAAATAGATATGAATAAATATTACTTAAATTATTAATATCACTGCGGAAATTAATACTATTCTTAAATTCAGAATCTAATGAAAGTTGTCTATGTCAAATGACCTATTTGATTCGTATAAAGCCTATAAGAAAATGGTATTATAAAATTTACTTTGGCATTTTTACAAACTATTTTCCTAATACTTAATAATTACCCAAGGTATTGTAATATCACGCAATTATTAAATAATCATACCAAATCTGACTTAAACACTAACCAAAAACCATTAAAATGGGGGAGGATGCGCCTACGGGAGGAACAAAAAGAGTGAGTTCCCCATGTCCAAAGGAAACGCACGTATTGCAATACGAGGAGCAGTACCACAAGGAGCCGCCATTAAGCATAAATAGAATAAATACTTATATATTCGTAAAAGTGATTTGCATAGGCGATTAACACGTTCCCCCTGACATGAATGACCTGATCAGTGACGAATGTACAGGCTGTACACCATGTGCATGATGATCGAGAAGTAGGATGCAAGATGACAAACTATTTATTATGTAAATTTCTATCAATTTCAAATAGATATGAATAAATATTACTTAAATTATTAATATCACTGCGGAAATTAATACTATTCTTAAATTTAAAAGTTGTCTATGTGAAATGACCTATTTGATTCATATAAAGCCTATAAGAAAATGGTATTATAAAACTTACTTTGGCACTTTTACAAACTATTTTCCTAATACTTAGTAATTACCCAAGGCATTGTAATATCACGCAATTATTAAATAATCATACCAAATGTCACTTAAACACTAACCAAAAACCATTAAATGATACTTGATATATGTGATACTAGACGAACGCAACAATCGTTCGTTTTTTAAGGGCCAAAACAGTTGTGACATTATAGGACATAATTTGAAATTTATCATGTTTTGAATTGGTTTTACTTACAAATATGAAACCCAAATGTTGAATTGTTTAGGGCATTCGTCATCTTATAACACAGAAATAAAGTACCTACAGTTAGTCGTTTTTTATATAACTTGTTGAAGGATCCGACCCTATGTTTAATTTATAGTAAATTATTGCTTAATTAATTAAAATATTATTAATATCAAGCAATTATTGTGTCGCATCAAATATAATATTTTATATTGCCAACACACCTATGATGTCACATAAAATCTTTCTAACTGTTTGATCAACATATTTAATGCGTTGAGTGGACGGTTAATTGTATTTATATTAACAAGAATCGGTATTTAATTCGATTGTTTACTTCAACCAAATTTTACTTTTCAACTAACAAAAATAATATAACATTAATCTTTATGTTCGTTTAGATAAAAGAACCTCTTCATAGTGTTTAAGCGAAAATTCTTGTTGAATTTACTATTTTTTGGTGGAATCACTTTTCATTATTATAGAAAGAACGCTTGCGTCACTTAAATATTTGCCAGCCTGGTTTACCATTTTTCCCCAAAACAAACATTAATTATGTTATCGCTTGGATTTTCCTAATATAGTCCCGTATATAACATATTTTGAGTCAGAAAATATCAAACCAGACGTCCAATTATAATTACGTCATACTTTATTGGCGCAAAACAAATACGAGCACAAACTTTCCAAAGAAAACGTTTATTTAATATATATACTCTTCCTCTTTATGTTTGCCGAGCATTATGAACGTTATTAGGTACGATACGGGCAAATATTGGATTGCCGCCGATGGAACTAACGAATTCTGCAGCCTCTTAAGAACCGCCGCATGATATACGGCACGCATTCGCTAATGCAGACCGTCTCTGGCGCGGCGTGTGCGACATGTGTTCCAGCGGCGTGATTTAGGAACGCACAATTTAGTTCTCGTGCGTCGCGTCGTTCAAACGTCTTTATTTATTCAAGATTACACACGAACCGAGGGGATCCGTACGTACGTCGCGTACGCGCCTGCCTATATATACGGGCGTAGATATAAGGGTGTTATTATTAATGCGCGATTTTATTCTCCTTCGCCCGTCCGCCGTGGCGTTTACTTTAGTTTGGCCTCGTTGCTATAATGAGCCCACGTCTCCTCCGCAACCGAAGTCCGCATTACGAACAACGTGCTTCTCTTCTGCGTCGGCCTTATGAAGCGCGATGCGTATCTAAACTGTGCAGCAGTGTGCGTGCCGCAAGGGAGAAAGTGGGCGGCGGATGATGGGGTAATTATCTCGTAGGTACGGCGTCTTCCTACGCCTCCGCCATATAAGCGTTCGCAGATGGCATCGTTTGCAATCCACTTATTGCTTTGCTGGCCTGTAGATATCGTCCATGGTGATTTATAGTTTTACGCGGATGAGGTCACTGCGACGTGGATAAATACGTTAGTTAGTGAGAGCGTTCTGTTTAACAAAAAAAAAACAGCGCTAGGTCTTTTCACATGTTTTGTATGTCTACACTCACAAGGAATGTGATGATACGTCTGGTATATATTTTATTTTAACTTTTGTTCATCATTTATTTCGTTAATAGAAAAAAATTGATTTCATTTTATTTATTTATGTGAACATATGAGAATAGAGAATTGTGTGAGATGACCTAAGTTCCGTGAAAAAGTATATCGTGTAATGAAAAACGATTTGAGAAGCGCAAAGCACAAAAAGTGTGGGAGGATGCGCATACGCGAGGAACAAAAAGAGTGAGTTCCCTACGTCCAAAGGGAACGCACGTGTTGCCATACGAAGAGCGGTACCACAGGGAGCCGCCATTAAGCACAAATAGAATAATTCTTATATATTCGTAAAAGTGACTCGCATGGAGGGTTCCCCTGAAATGAATAACATCATCAGTGAGGAATTCCATAAGTGTGGTAAATTGCGTAATATCAGCAAGTGAGCTGAGTTGTTGTGCTGCCGTGTACTGAGAGTTTCCCGTATATACATACCTAGAGAGCCGAATGCAGCCTCTACAGGGAACAAGAACCAAGATACCTCGAGCTGATCTACGAACGAATTCCGCTGTGTGCGTCGACTTCCACCGACCACACTCAAAGCCGAGGGACTACCACCCGTTTATTTTACTTATTTATTACTTTGTAAAATCTGAAATAATAATTTTACTTGCATTTGCTCTATGTTTAATAATTTCAATTAATTTTACTTAATAATTAATATTCGGCGCCCCCATTCTTCTACCACCATTCGTTGTTTGTATAAAACAAAGATACTGTAAATGTGAAATCCATTTCCTTTTATTTAATATTCAAATTATATTTTAGATGCTGACAGAACCGCACGACCTGAGAACGATTAACTTAATCGGTAAAAGAATTTCATGCTAACTTATTATTTAATTCAACTAATTAATATATATTATTATTTACAAATCCCAACCCGAGTATATAGAAAAATATAACATTTGGAAATAAATTAGAACCGTAAGCAATCTGTCGACTCAACGTGCGGCAATTACATGGTGCGTACTTGAAGAACCATCGCAATCTGCCGCTCAATACGGAGCGAGATAAATTTGGATTTCGATGAAACTCTACAGACTGATGGAGTACCTTAATAGAAGTACTACGTATTTTTATTCTGCTCGATCACCCAATTTACAGCACCCTCCGAAGTTAGTGCAATTTTTAAATTTTTAGGAATATCTCCGAAATTATAACAGATATTAAAAAACTTTTAAACATAATTTGCAGCAGATTACATGCTAGAAAAATGACGCAACTTGGCTTCACAAGAAGCTAATAATGGGAGAGGGGACACCCATTACCCCATTTTTTTTAAATAGTTTCTGTTTTTATTATCTCTCAAAAAAGGCGCTTTAACGTAGAAAAGGATGGTGTATCACTAATTCAGAGAATTAATAATAATTAAAAAATAATACATATTCTACATCAAATACTAAAAAACCATCAGATGCATTTACTAAATAAGTTAAGTTCGTGTAAAGATTTATATGTTGATTTATTAATTTCTTTAACGTGTACTCTATATAATTTACGGTTGACACTCTGTGGTTTTTCTGCGCGTTTGTAAAGTAATATATTAAACAGTAACACTTCGTAGAAACGCATACATAATCTTCTTCATATCAAGATTTATTAGATCTGTAATTAAACATAAACCTCCGAAATGTCACGGAAAAAGGCAAGTGTTATAAACCTAGATTACAAAACTAGAGCTGCAGCGTACTGCAAAAGCGGTAAATCCAAACGACGTTCTCTCGAAGGCGTCAAACATAAATTTAGAAAAGTGAAGTCACTACAACAGTTAACAGATGGGAGAAAGTGTTAATAGAAGTGGCACTCACACGGCTATTACGACTACGAATATATCAGTTTTTCATAAGTTGTACAGTATTTGATTATATTGCTAATTAGACTGATATATTTATCTTTATTCAAATAAAAACCTTAACAGCAAAAACATATTTTTTGAATAGATGATATCAAGTGCCTACGATTTTCTTAAAGAAACTATTTATTTTATACAAAGTCTGTATAGTTACAGAAAATGCCGAAATGGATTTACATCAAAATTGCATTACGAAACTGTAAATCAGCACGTCATGATCTGCTTCAACTTTGCTGACCTATAGTAGCAAATATGTTAAACATAATCTATAAGTACAGAAATTGCCGTGAAGATGGCGATTCTTCTATTGCACTACACTAACTTTCCATACTCGATATAAGTTTTCTACATGGCCGAGATAGTTATCAAAAGATTTTTACAAATTAACGCCAATATGGAGAGGCAACGGATAACTGACGTGCAGTGGTTTTGCGTGAGCGTTAATTTTTACACTTTATATTTTGTTTGTATTTGATGCATTACTTTTTTTCATTTCGACAGTATTTTTATTTTTGTTAGGAAAATAAATCAGAAATACTGAACTTTTCTTCGCAATTTTACTTTTAAACAAGTAAAACTTCTATGGAAGTTATCACTACTTTAGAAATTTGACTTATGAGTGTTCCAGACTTGGAAAAGTTACCCACATTTCGAAATTTTACTATGAATATTCCAAGTTACGGGGAAAAACCATCCAAAAATTACTTATAGTTAGAAATATTACTTCTAAAAGTAGCCCCATAAAACCGTACAGGAAATTTACCAATTTTTTTTTAGTGTGCATGCTCTATGAATAACGGAACCGATAGATACGTAAGGTCAGTCTCAAAGGTGATAAGTCAATTAGGAAGGTAAACTTAGATAGTGTATTCTAGTCTAATCCCAATCCTAATCTAATCTGCTCAAATTTTACGCGATAGGAAAAAGTAGGAATGCATATACGGAATTAGCAGAAGAAAATCTATAAGATTCACCTATCTTTAATTTTATAAGTTAAATTTCGATATCAAATTGGACGAGAAGATCAACGCAGAAGAGGTCAAAAAAATACGGCTGTCTTATAAATTGTACACAATCTCAGGCAGACATCGTGTAAGTATTTTATAAGTTTTATCATTGCAAGTATAAACGAATGAAAGTATAACAAATCACATATGAATGTTATTCTAAATGTTGTCATAATGAAAATTTTGTATCAACATTTAATTATAACTACTAATTTAAGATACATTGGATATAAACATGATATACGTTGATGTCGTGCAAACATCAGCGTTTCCTATCAAGTGATGCAGGTGTTCCTTCTTTGTTCTGTGATTTGTTAATTGAAATTTATAAGTTAGATAATAGGTAGATTGGAATGTAATACGTTTCAAATAGACGTTTGAAAGTGCTTTTCCAGAATGTTCGTGATTACTAATAATAATACATAATTAACGAAAAAAAAAACACCCAGTAATTACAGTAACACGTGTTCCAAGATTGTAGGAACAAAACGGCGAAGAACTAGTAAGTTTCTTTACAAGAGAAAGTTATTTGATTTCCCTACAGTCGGGTATTGGAAAACCGTTAACTTCATTTAAGTAACGGTCAAAATCAAGACGTCCATAAACATTCCTTCTCGGCCTATCGCCTATATCTCCGGTGCAGGTGTGCGGCTCGCTGTTGCGAAACGTTCACGTCTTCCCGTGTCAGCTCCGCGCGGGATAGCCGCTGTATCCATTTAAAAATTTAAATGCCATCTCGAGAAAGATTGTTTGTAAACACGACCGTCCTGAGAACGTAGCACACCGATGCTACTCGACGACTTAATTATGTGTAGAAATTACTCCTCAAGGCAATCTTATAAATTATGCATCTGTGTCTATGCGAGCGTTCGCATGTTTGTACTAAGGTAATCTATCTGCGTAGAAATATTTGATATGGTTATTAATTCGCTTAGGTCGAATGGTAATTGTGTGAACACTTACGTCTAATAAGCGCTGACGAAGGTTTTAATTTTAATTTCCACAACAGAGAAAGAGTTTATATGGTTGGCTGCCGGCTGTAAAATTTAATTATGTCTATCTTGACGTTATAACATTAGACAGTGTAAGTGGTACTTCTTTCAAGACGCAATTAACATTGCATGAATGCTTGCAAAAGGTGCGGTTTTCGCTTGATGTTTTACCTGAAATACTTGACGTATCATAATTTATTTAAAATAATTGTAATAATTGAAAATAAATGTATGGTGACTTAATTTATGGTTTAATTACGGAAAAGCAAGCTATTTGAAGTGAAAATCGAAGTACCTCTGTTATACTCTGATGGCAAAAGGCGCAGCAAGCCAAAGCCACAACATAACTTAGATCCATACAAAGGATCGCAAGTGTGGCAATCGCCGGAGCAATGTCTTCTTCCCAGTCATTGACACTGGAGGTTCTTCATGAAACTGAACTGCATTTTGCCTATGGCAAATAGCGAATCAATCGTTACATACTCATGCCCGTGTGACCAACAAGCTGCTGTAATCGATTACTTCCAACGGTATGCTGGGAATGCCCTCGGACATGGTGTGTTCTCGACCATTGATCGATGCATACTTCACTACCTCTTTTCCAAACAGAGAGGAATGGAGATGAAACGAAAGAATATTGAGGCAGACAGACATCTGCTGGTTTACGGACGGTTCGAAAACCGAAGAATCAGAAGATACTACATCCTTGGAAATCACACAACGATCTGTCAGGATGAAATCTATGCCATTGAGATGTGTGCGAGAAAGATTAGGAATAAAAACCCCGCACACAAACTAGTAAAGAATTTAGGTGACATTCAGGCGGTGCTGAAAGTACTAAAATGCATTTCGAAAGTGATCTGGAGCTTAGCGCATTGGGACATTGGGGATGGTATCTCCAATGTATTTCGAATATGTATCTATCTCTATTCTGGGTGCCTGGGTACTCACTTATTCTCGGAAATGAGGAAACAGACATCTTTACTATCCTCACATATTTATTGCGGAACAATTTAAGGAACGAGAATCTTTATTTGGCATAACACCTAAGGTAGCTAATCAGCAAATCAAATTCTGGGCAAATCAGAAAGTGCTCCAATACTGGAACACCTGTCCTGGTTTGGTGCATGCGAAGTAGTGTATTTTATCATGTCATGCCAGAACCATGTTGTGTGAATGCGAGGTTCTGGACGCAAAAAGACAGGTGTTTTGTGACAAGCCGTATTTGCAATCCAAGTTTATTTATATGTCAATAAGAAGATTCGGTTTTCTCAAACATTGACGACCATGTGAGGTTGCATACTCTTTGTACAGTAATATTTTTAAGATTGTCAATTAAATGTAGTAAATAATATGTATTGAAAATTTCTAAAAGTTTTTTTTTATGATGTACGCACACTACCTTTATTTTATAATGTATGTAAAGTAATTCCATAATTTAGCAATAATTGTATATTTCAATTCGTTTTAAACATAGTTCCATTTGATCACATAGGCATTCACATATATTAAATATCCTATATTCCCCTCACATCGATGAAATTTACGGACTTTTCTGAGGCAGTTTTGCAGCCTTTGCGAAGACAATCGCTATCGATGGCTGTTAAAAAATTTCAATCCGAAAGGATTCACTAGCCAACCTCCGTGAGAGACGGACATGTCTCGATTAATTTTTATAAATTTTAAGGACTATTCCGATAGAATATTGTTTATTCTAAAGTCTAATCTAAAATCAGGGTTATTTCAAAATAAATTTAATTATATTAATTTTACACACATTTTTACCTACATTATTGTTGGGTAAATTTTCCTCAATGACGATTTTTCCAAGATATGTTCCTGTTCTTGGACCATTTTCCGTAATTCGAAGTATCAGAGCCCCATTCAACGTCCCATTCCAGAACTGATGAACGATGACTGGCTATTTGCTCCTTTCAAAGGTATTCTGCGCCCATATCAACCTAAAAATGAACGTATTATTTTAATTCTAATCTAAATCTTAATATACTTATAAGAAATTTTATTTCGTTATGTTTCTGCCGTAGTTTGAGTTAGGGAATTTTTGTAACATAACGCAAGCAGTTTCGAGCACTGGTGGAAAACGTTTATACAAGTGGCAGTGTGAAT